>VXBL01001074.1:609690-737474 GCA_013400195.1 Aramus guarauna
TCCAGAGCCTTCCTGGTGTCCCCCCCCCCCCCAGATCTGCAGTCACTTCTCAGTCTCTGATTCGCCCGAGCTAAGCCAAGCTTGCAAGGACCTAGTATTTAACAATGGCTGAAGTCAAGCCAGCTTAGTTTTTGTCTAACCTCTGCCAATGCGAGAGCACCAAGGACGCAGACAGGGAGCCATTTCAATAATGTACGTGACTCTCCAGGCCCAGCAATCCTGCTGCGTCTGCCTAAGCAGTGCAAAAACCCAGCGATGAAGATGCAAAGCGTAGCACTTGAGTACTTGAGTTGGGGAACACACAACATAGATTTCCCCCTTAAGTACAATTGGATCAACTAATGTTTTTTATAGTTATTGGGGAATTCCTGTTATAGCGAATGTTAGCAGTCAGGAGTTCCATTAAATTTAGCACAAATTGGTGCATGTTCAGGAGAGCTTTGTCTACTAGCTGCATGATCATGAATACATTTTGTCTTTCCGTTCCTTTGCAGCCTGTGGAGATGGAGAAACATTTTGTCAAAAAGAACCTATGGAACCATGATTTTGTGTGAGGTACTATTGCACTCACAGCATAATTTCCTCCAGAAAGAAATCTGGGATTTGTTGCATGCTTACTTTTGCATTTTGCCTTCATGCTTTGCTAGACATTTTTAATTTCATTTCCTTGTATTTGTTCACTGATTGTTAACACTTTCACATCAAGCATGGCACTAAACAACAGATTCAGTGTCACAAAAATCTAGGCTTTATTTTATAGAACCATGACATTACGCTCCGACTTACTTGAGATTTGGGTTTTCATGAAGAAAATATGCCTTACATAAGAGAAATCTTTACTCAAGCAGAGTCTTATGAAGAGTATGGTGTTACTACCTAATTGTAATGCAATAGTACCCCTATTAGAGTGCATTGCAGACTTCCAAAGCTTTTCAATTTAATATACATCAAACAGCAAAAGATATGGCTTTTTTTTTATTTCTAATAATACATGTTCTAAAAAAAATGGAATTGTTACAATTATTACACCATCTCTTTTGGTTCCAGAGCAAACAAATGACTTTATTTGCACTATCTGTCTGCAGAAAAGGACTTGAGGTCCTAGTGGGTGTGCTGAACATGAGCCACCAATGTGCCCTTGCAGCAAAGGCCAGTGGTGTCTTGGGCTGCAGGAGGAGCATTGGGAGCAGACCAAGGGAGGTGAGCCTTCCCCTCTAATCAGCACTGGTGGGACACATCTGGAGTGCTGGGTCCAGTTCTGGGCTCCCCGGTACGAGGGACTCATGGACATGCTTGGAGTATGTCTAGTGAAGGGCTACAAAGATGATGAGGGGTTGAAGTGTCTGATGTACAGGGAGAGGCTGAGAGAGCTGGGACTGTCCAGCTTGGAGAAGAGAGGGCTCAGAGGGATCTTATCTGTGTATAAATGGGAATGGTTCAGAGCTGCTTCAGGGGAGTTCAGACTGGACTTTAGAAAGCATTTCTTTGCTGAGAGGGTGATCAGCACTGGAACAAGTTTCCTAGAGAGGTAATTGATGCCCTAAGACTGTCGTGTGTAAGAAGCATTTGGTCAACACCCTTAATAACATATTTTAACTTTTGGTCAGCCCTGAAGTGGTCAGGCAGTTGAGCTAGATGATTTGATTTGATTTGATTTGATTTGATTTGATTTGATTTGATTTGATTTGATTTGATTCTATTCTATTCTATTCTATTCTATTCTATTCTATTCTATTCTATTCTATTTATTATATTCTATAAATACCTGATGGGGGGAAGTAAAGAAGAGGAAGTCAGGGTTTTCTCAGTGATATCCAGTTGTAGGACAAGAGGCAATGGGCACTAATTAAAATACAGGAAATTCCATTTAAACATAAGAAGAAAAAAAAAGCGCCTTTTCTTGCCTTAAGGATGATCAGAGTAGAACAGGTTGCCCAGAGAGTTTGTGGAGGCTCCATCCTTGGAGATATTCAAAACCCAACTGGACACGGCCCAGGGCAACCTGCTGTAGGAGACCCAGCTCTGAGCTGAGGGATTGGATTAGATGTTCTCTGGAAGAGTCCTCATATACTTCCATTTCTTTGAAAATGCTTTTAGACGTGCAAGAGGTCCACTGTGTAAATAGGACAAACAGCGATGCAGGAACTTTTTGGTTTATCTGTGGTGGCACTGGTGTTGATATCTGTTCCTACTTTTGGTTTGTCTCTCAGTATTAAGATGGGTGCTGTATCATCATAATAACACACTGCTTATTAAAATTCCCAGGTCAGAACATTTGTTACAATGCTTCAGTGTACACTCTCAGTATTCCCCTCCCTGTTTCATATGCCAATGTGTTGACTTTAATACCATTTCTGTGTTAGCCTTCAAGATAGGAAACATGCATAGTTCTGTTTTTCTTCTGCCCTTCAATATTTATGACAAGATCTTCTTTTACAATTGTTTTTCTTTAACTTGCATATGAGTGACTTCGACCATTCTTGTAATTTCTTGGTAACTAGGATAGAATAATTATAAACATTAACAATTGTTTGAATCTTACTCAGAGGTACACTTCCATTGAAATATGCTCTACTGAGTTTTAACGGGGAACTGGAATATAACACTAGTAGGCACAAATGGATAGTTATTAGCACTTTAGGATGTAGAGGCAAGGCTACTGGTTCTATAGTTGGTCCTTCAAATGAGTCCTGATGCTGTGTTAAGGCAAGTTTCTATAACTATTCTGGGCTATAAGATAGGATTCCATTTGTGTTCTATTGTCATGTCTTTCTAGAGGCAGTTCATTAGAAAGAAATAATTTTCCTTTTCGCAAGAGACAAGTTCGTATGGCAGTGGATAACTATCGTTTATTTGTTCTTGAGATAGTTAATCACAATCATATTTATTTCTGCTCTTCTGGAGTCTAAACACCAATGCTAGACCATCAAAGGCTGTCCAGTTCTGTGCAACGCTCATAGTTCTGCACAGAAAGTTGACCCTTCCAGGCTGTATCCCCAATGACAACAGTAACCCTAAGTCTGGGAGTGTCCTGTGAATCTGAGGAGGAGATGTCTTTTCTCCATGGCCAAATCGATATACTTCTGAGGTGCAGAAATGCTGTTGAGATCTGAATTTATCTTTCACTTTGGCAGCCGTATGTTTACTCATTTGTCTGTTGTCTATATTGACTTACAGTCATATATAAATTACTATTAAATGACTGTATATTTGTCATATACTCAAACTTCTTACATTTATTTAACAATGGTAAGATATTTAATAATTCTTAATGCAAGATTCTGTAGGATTTCAAATAATTTTTCACATTTGGGTTAGCCTACACATACTGCATGACTCATGATTACACCACCATCATATATTAAAATCTTCTTGCAGTGAAAATCTCCTTTATTTTTCATCCCAGATACCAGAGAGAATATAATTCTGTCTGCTCTTGCCTTCTACACATTAATCAGAAGTATTTGTTGATTAAATAGTGTTCAACTTTGTTTTCTACTGCAATTTTATATGGCTATTTAATCAAGCACAGTCAGTTAGCTGCTTGGTTTATGTTTGGATGAGCCAATCTAAGAGCTTGTTGCCAAAAGGGGGAATCCTGTTCCTTCCCACCTCTCTCTGCTTCAGTTCTTGTGTAACATCTGTAGAGATGTCAGTGACAACAGCCGTGCTGAGAGGTGATATCGTTCAGCTGTCACTGCTAAGGTATGTGAAAACTTGACAACTGTTTAACACCTGAGAGCACCCTGGGGAAATATCACTTTGCTTATCCATAGGGATAGGAGGAAAAGATCCTTTTTCCTTCTAGGGTCAAATGGAAATCTCTCTCTAGTGTCCAAGAGTAAAAAGAGATGCTAAAGATGCAGTCCGTCTTCCCAGGAGATGACACCAAAATAAGGTATTAGCGGGTCTGTTCCCTTGTCCTTGTCCTGCTGACACCTGCCACCCTTGAAGCAGGGACTTCTCCTGACTTACTGCATTTATGCCTCATCTCAGCAGTTTTAGTTCTATAAAAAAAGCCAGTGTACTGCAAGTTCATGTTGGGGGGGGGGGGGGGGAGGGAATCTTCAGCTGCATTGAACCATTGAGTGTTTCCCTGCTATAGCATATTTTTATTTAGGTCATTCTTAGAGAATTGTTTTTCCAAGTTTAATATTAAAAATGAAACAGTACTAAACATACAGTTTCTAATCTGGTAAGATGCTAGCTTAAATTTGTTCCCTCTATGTCAGTTGAAGACATGGCCCTCACTTGAACAGTTAAACTGTAGAGCAGCTATGACCCTCTGTCAAAATGCAGTCCAGGTGAGACTTCTGCCCTTCTAGAGGCTGCATCCCACTCACAGAGCATCGCTGAAAGCACCATCTGTTGAGCAGCTTGTTTTTTCACCTGGGAAAACTGAAATCCAACCAGCAGAAAAATCTGCTTATGTAGATGAACTCTTCACTGGTTTATAGCTGCGACCTCTTGGCTCAACCCTTCCTGGAAGAGTGATAAGACTTAATGTTGTCACGGAGCACTGATTCCCAGCTCACATAAAATACTCCAGGAGCTATAAACCAAAGCCACAAATACACCTGCCCTTAAAACCTTCTCATTCCTGCCAAAGGTGAAGGACCGGTGTGATGAGGAGCTATTGTTTGTTCCAGGATATTCCTCATATACATGAACTCGTATCAGGAACATACACAGCCCTGAGGTGCACCTGTACTTCTTTTTCCAGACTTCCAGACTCCCTGCCTCTGCTGTGGGGAATTTAATTGCACTGCCTACGGGCAACCTTTCCAAAATTCATCTTTCTCTGAGGCAGAGTTTTGGAACTCTGTCTCTATTCCCAGTCAGCTCCTCCAATGCTTTCCTTACTGGCTTTTGAACTATTTAATTAACAGAGAGCAATACTTACAAAATCAAGCTGCCAAAAAACTCAAGTATGTCATTCCCATATTGAAAAACAGTCAGTTACCATAAATGTTACGGTGGCAGACACTTTGCAATAATTAAACTAAGTGGGTAGTGAGAGGCTAGTGCTCATTGAAGATGCTGAGATTGACAGCTCTTCCATGATTTTTTTTCCTTCATCCTTTCCCTTGGTAATTTTTCCCCTCTCTATTATCCTAATGCTAAAAGCAGCAGACAGTGGTCTCTTCAAATCCTCAGCGATGACAGCATACTGGCGGACCTCTCTTAATTCACATTTATCTGATTTATAGCACAAAGATACCTGATGGGGGATTTTAGGTGCTAGAATAATAGGAACAAAGCTGATCCATTGTATGCACATACCCGTTTTCTGACTCAGTGGTCTAGAGATGGGTCAGGCCCTCACCCAGCATGAAGAGCCGCATGCCTTTGGGGTTGACCTCAGCTGCTGCTCCTGAGAAGTCCCTTCTCCCGCATGATGGCAGTGTTCTCCTTGCGTTCATCTCCTCCCACCCGATGCTCAAGTTGACTGCAGACAAGTCCAACCACAGCTGCCTGGGCTGGGCTTGGCAGAGGCTCCAAAAAAGCTACTCCGATGCAGCAGTGAGACATGGCAAGGCTGGAAGAAAGGAAGGGTCAGCAGAAGGAAGAACAGAAATATTTCAGGTGAAAAGGTAGCAAAAGGGTTAGGGGTTACAGAGGGCTTCCCCTCAGCACAGGCATAAAGGTTATTGTTCATTGCGTAATTTTTTTGTAACATAAAGTCAAGGCTATTCATAAGCTCACATGAAAAAACAAAGTGAAGATGGATGTATAAATTGCACTGCTGTTTACCACCATCAGAGCTTACCTAAAAGAGGCAGATAAACTGACACACAGGCAAAGGTGGATCTGTTAGATGCAGAAACATTGCTACACCATTCAGATCCTTTGATAGGCATTCTCCTGCTGAGAGGTCGGGTCTTTTACAGGTGAAGAGGATGCTTTGGACTCCCAACAGAGTGTGAATTGGTCTCACCCCTTTAAGGAGCTTTGTTATAACTACAGACATCTCACTGAGTTTTTAAAGAGCCAGACTTCTGCCTGCTTGGGTGCATATCTGCTTTTCTATTCTTGCTACCACTAAGGGTGGTAGCAAATGAGAAGGACTTTTTTTGTTTTGTTTTTACAAATTGCAACTGGTGGTGAGGTTTGATCCTTGCAAAGGCCAGTTCAAAAAAGGGCTCTGGGGACTGTTTCCAGCTCTAACTTCAGAGCCCCACCACAGAGGCCACAATTAAGATCTCAGTTTGGCCTGAAGACATCGTCAAGTTTTAGAAAGAAACCTCAGGACCTTGGAAAGCCTCTGTTGACTGCTGGGGAGACCACATCTCACCAGGGAAGTGTCTCTGTAGTGGTAGACTGATTTAAACTGTACGGGCAGAATTGACTGAGTTCTCCAGAACAAAGCCTGGAAGTAATTTCTGCTTGAAATTTAAAGTGGGTCCCATACTTGAAGCACCTCTCAAGTAAAAAACTCGAGGCAACACAGCCCAAGGAAACGCCGCCCTTCTTAAGATGTTTTAGCATCCAGTGTCAGTCGTGCTGAGATGAAAGCAAGACGTTGTTCGTGGTATAACTGAAATCAGCAGGGATGAAACTTATCCTTGATATTATACCAATTAAATCAATTTCAATTGGGCATGAGTTTGCTCCATCATGTCCAGTTAAAGAAAAAAATAATAATTACAAAGTAAAGAAAAAATTATCTATATTAATAGTGATTTCTCCCTTTCCTCTAAGTGAAAGGGTACTCTTTCAAGGTTATGCAGACCAGTGTACTGATATGCAAGATAATGATGCAGAAGCTGTCCGTTTTTCTAATACGGGCATTAAAAGTTTGGCTGCTAGGAAAGCTGCTAATGGAAATATTCTTGGCCCCAGTTTCTGTTTGATAGATTAATGAGATGTTAATAAAAAAGGTAAATGGATAGAAATACTCAAATTCATCGGAAAATACAACTTCCACCCAAATGTAAGGACAAATGCAGGATATGCTTTGCTGTGTATATAACATTCAGATTTAATAAGGAAATGTAGTTTTAAGGGTTATTTGTATCCCAGCTCTTATTCAGTGTTACACTGAATGCAGGATATAGTCTCGGTCTCCAGAAGGTCATGAGGCAAGTTCTGCAACCCTCACTTTCCAGAGAAAGGGTGGCAGGTTCAGTTCCTGTGTTCACAGCAGGTTTCACGGTGTTCCTTCTAGTTCTCTTGGTTGTTATTTCACATTTAACAGCATTTCCCAAACTCTATCCATAAAAAAAAAGGTTTGAAAAAATTAAACATAGAATTAGAGTGTATTTGTTTTAGATGTCACTGAATTTGGATTATATATTTCAGATTCTGTAGTAGAATAAAAGGCCTTAAATATTTCGGCACAAACAAAGTTAGCCTCAAAGGAGGAAATCCATTATGCATAAAGATATGATATTTGCAGATACGATGCGGAATTAATATGCAACCCAAAACATACAAACAAAAACCAGAGAAGGAGAGCACGCGGCCCCCACAGCAGTGCGGTACATAAGCGGATTCACCATGGACTCCTGTATCTGAATTAGATAAGATTAATTAACTGGTAGACTGGTGATCTCTTTCTCACCCTCCCTTCTGTAAACCAACAAAGAGGAAAGAAATGAGCCCGTGCTGTGACTGAGAACTGAAGTTGGGAGCAGCCTTAAGGGGACAGTTTGTTTCTCAGGCATTTTTTGGCAAGGCAGATGTGCTTGTTTCAACCTGAAACTGTTCTTGCTGGAATTTTTAGCGCACCAAGTGCCAGCAAACTTCTCACACTGTTTTCAGGAGGCCCAGAGCTACAGCAGGTCTCTGCCATTACTTCTGCTCAGGGTGAGTTAAATGCTGCGCAGCAGACAAATATTTTCTTGCTGTGCTGGAAAAAGGGACAGGTGAAACTTTATTAATAGTGTCTGCCTCTACAGGGAGGCTGGAAAGAGTGGCTTATCTTCCTGGAGCTGGGACTAACAAGTCCTGAAGTTTTCTCACTGCTTATTTTTTCATAGATCAACCAAAATTGCAGTTCTATGTGACTGGTAATCTCTTTGAGATGTGAGGAAAAACCTGTATTTCGTATCAGAGAAATAGCTTTCCAATGGAAAATCAATTAATTATTTTTATTCAGTTGTAGAAATATACATGTTAATAGGTGACAATAGTGAAAATGAAATATTGTTTAGCTTTTCTATGTATTTTTTTTACATTGAAGACATGTATTTTGATTTCTAAAACAATGCTGAACTTGCTTAGTTTCTATAAAAACCCATCTTCATGTCTTATCATTCTTCTGTGTGATAGAACTACAGATTACCAGCTGTAGAAGAGCTTCCCCCATTTGAAGACGAAGCCCTACCACTTTTATGAGATTAAACGAACAGTTTTGCTCAGCTCTGCCAGAACTGTGCATGAAGATTCTTCCCCGAGATAGAAGTGACATCCAGGCACATCATCAAGTGCTGAGCTTGGTGTCTTGAAATGCTAGAAAACTAATGCTTGAATTCGTGACCCAGCAAGCTGTCTCGGCAGGATCATGAATCACCTGGATGGTTCTTGCTTTGTGCTTCTCATGGCCATGACTTGAGTCCAGCAGCAGAAATGCTTTTTATTGTGTCTATCGCTTATCTCTCTGCTTTGGGAATAATAAACCTGGTTTTTGTGTGATTCCTTGGAAAAATATTTTGTCTTCTGAGACCGAGCTTAAAAACTTTGCAATGTGAAAGGATAAATGACCAGGTAACCAGCTGTCACCTGTGGCTGTGAAGACTATTAAATAAAACAGATTTCAGGAGTAGCTTTAAAAAAACAAACAAACAAACAAAAAAAAAGGAGTCCTGCCAGGAGGACAAATCATTTGACAGATTGGAAACTGCGAGCCATATAAATGTCTGGTTTCTTGTTTCTACAGTGACTGTAACTGAAACTGCGTTTAGGCTCCTGGATAAAAGACAATAGCCCAGTAAAAAATCATCATTGTTATTAGTCTCCTCTTACCTGGAGGTAAATTTGGTTCATGTAAGCAAGAGGTGTGGACCCTCACACAGCTGCGGCTGCCCCTGCAACAGGCTGGCACAGCAAGAAATGGAAGCCGGCACGTGGCCAGCGCTGCCCCGGTTGGCCGTACAGCTGGAGACCCTCCAGGCTGACCTGCCTTGCCCCTGCCCCCAGGCTCTGTCTGCATTTCAGACAGCACTGTACATGGCAATACCCAAGCTAGCTTTAAATCAGCAAGGTCAGGCAGTGGGATATCTGCATCCAGATAGAGCTCCGCAGTGTGATGCACTTGGCTGCCCCAGGAATGAGAGATGAGGACATATCTGCCATAGACTCTTCACAGAGGAGGACTGGAAGAAGCTGGGGCATGGAAACCTGCTGTAGTAACCACCCTGGTGCTCTGACCTCCCAAAACCCAAAATCATGTATAATGCTAAGTTAGATTTGTCACTACATAAATAAAAGCAGAGACATCTTGCTGTGGATTGCCTGGCCCTTCCTGGTATGATACTGGCCCAAGCCCCTGTAGTGTGTCTGATAGAGGCATTCCCTCCGGTACCTAGTGCTGCAGGTGGTCTCACTTTCTTCTGGACACAGATAGACAAGGGTCTGACCTTCTCTTTGTGTGATGTTTATTTTCCGTAAGGCTTAGAAAGGGAAGGAAGAAAGTTTATGTTCAGAGAGCGAGGAAATGGCCCAGAGCTGACAAATGGTTCTGGGTTCTGGAGTTTAGACATGGCCCGTGTAACACAATCAGCTCAACTCTCTGCGTTCCAGTTTGCCCCTCTGATGCTCAGATGGGCGCTCAGTAGAAATCTTGGTCAAGTTCAGTAGTAGGAATAAGATAACACAACTGTAGGGAAGATTAACTTGAAAACGTTTGGCAATCTTCAATGATTTACTACCGTTCTTCTTAATCCCTTTAGGACCATTTTTAAGACTAATCAAATTCCACATCCTACATGTTACCCAAATACCGACTGATAACAAAGCCTGCAGCTGTGTGTCAAGTACTAATTGATCAGTGCTGTTTTTACAGTGCTCTGAAGGCATTAGTTTCTTCACACAAGACAAAGTCCATTCTTCAAAGGGCTTTTAGAGGAACACACTGGGCGATGGTTGCAAACAATGAAGAAACAGTGGATGAGTCAAAGACAGTCAGAATGGCTCCATGCAGACTTGCAGACAGCAGGATAATGCAGTCAGCGTTTTAAATTTACATAAAAACAGGGAAGAGAAGGATGCAAAATCACTGCATTACAGTCACTGCTGCAATGAGAGGGACAGGCTTTCCAAGCGGGCCTGAAACTACAGGAGCGTGAGGAGGAAGAGAAGTGCAGCCATGGGGGACAGCCTTGAAAACACATACTAGACAGACTATAATTATGAATTATCATAATACAAAGATTTCATTCATTACCTCAAGTACAAGAAAGCAAATGTCCTGAGCCATCTTATCATTATTATATGCTGCAGCTTCAGGAAGGGAGCATGGCACTACTTCAGGAGAGATACGATGGCTTGCCTGCATTGTGCAACACATTTCCTCCTGGTAGTACGAAAGGAGCTCTGCCTCTGTCAGCAGGGAGGTACTTTATTTCCTAGGCTGACAAAGCAGCATCTTAAGAAACAAGTGTAGGCTGAGGTGATAGGGTTGTGTCGTGGCATGAAGCAGTTCTCCCCAGGTAAATTTAGTGGAATTTCTCTGACACACGCCAGTAAGAGCAAAAGGGCCAGAACCTGTAACATGGTGGAGGATCAGGAGAATGAAAAACCCAAGCACCTAGTTTGGATATTGGTTATATGTGTGCAAATCAGCTGTGGCTCCAGCAAAGTCAATAGCTGCAAATTAGCGCATAAATGAAAGTAATATCAGGTCCAAAACTGCCAGACTTCTGCTTTTGTTTTAGATAAAATTATAGCTATTGTTTCCGTAGGGTCAAATGCTCCACAGGGAGACACATGGCACATATTTTGGTGCACTGTACCTGAGCAGGCAGTATCCTTCAGCCATATTTTTAAAATGTACGAGCTATATTCGGCCACATTTCTTCTCATGAATTGGCATGAATCAAGAAATCTGAAATCAAGAAAGCAAGAAATTTGATCTTCTGGTTATGTGATATCAGCACTGCTCTTTTTAAGGGACAAAAACATAGAGGGCATTTAGATATTTCAATTATAAGTAACTTAAAATGCAAGAGAGAGAGATGTGTTTTAGAACTACTCTTTCCTAGTTTATACTCAATTTGCTGAAGACACTCAGCATTTTGTAACAGATAATGTATTTTGGTGCCTGAGCATAGTCAGAACTCTTTAAAAATCTGATCCATAGTGGTTGACCATAACAAAGGGAGATCCTTTCACAGTCATAAACACTCATAAATACTAATTAACTGTGTTTTAATCTTTTGGCAGAGATAAGGATTGCCTGAAAATATGGGAATCATTAGAGCATGCGTTCATTTACAAGAATCCCTGTAACATTACATCAGAAGATTATCAGCCTTTAATGGAGTTAGCAAGTCATCCCATACCCTGTAACAAGGTAACACAGTACAACGCACGGTGGGCTGTGTAAGGAGGGTTGTTGTGGGACGACATGTCTGAGCAGTGCTCTGAGTGATGGATCTTGTCCGTAATGCCTGCGAGTGTCTGTAGGTCGATGAGGATGATACTGTTCTCTTGTGCTTACTGCAATCCTATTATCACCTTTGGACCCCGGTAAACCCATTCATTCTCTGTCACTGGAGGTCATGCCTGTGTAAGGCTTGCCTCAAACCTCAGTACCAGGGTGGTGCTGGGGAAGTGATGGAGATGTCCCCATTCCCTGAGCGTATGGCTCTCTGTAAGGAGTGTGCCATCATGCTGTTAGAGGGACACTGCTTCCAAAAAGCTGCTCTTCCACCTGCAGTTCAAAAGCACGCAACAAATTAGGTATATATCCTATGAGAACTAATCAAACCCCTTCTTTCAAAATGTTTTACAGGCTGAACACATCCATTTTCACAAAAAAATGACCACCCAAAAAGATTTTGGAAATGGGCTGCAGAAATAAGAACTTACTCACAAATGTGAACTTGCAGCATTTCAATAAAAACTAAAATTCCTTCATTACCATGAAAAATTTTTGCTTTTCTCCAGGAAAATTTCCTGACCAGCTCTAGTATAAGCATCACTTATTAGACATTGTACGTTATTTCACAGTCACTGTTTTGGAGCAAGACAAATGACCTCGCTCATCGTTACACAAAATCCAATCAAAATTTCCTTACCTTGGAAGACACCTTGTTGGGTTATATGGCTGATAGTGTTTCATGGTGTGGAGACCCCTCTTCCCCAGGTAATAATTCCTATTTTTTGCAAAACAAATCAGAACACTGGAATTCCAGTTTATTCTTTTCTCTTGTGTATCTGGACCTAAACATAGCCCTTTTCAGATATTCTTTTCTTTAAGTTAGTTTAAAACCTTAACTGTATTTCTGTCCCATATTATGGAAGAATGAAAATAATACTTATTTCTCAGATTAATTTAAAAAACAAAACTTTTTGGCTACTATTAAAACACCATATTGCATCTTGGACTAATGGTCATATCTCGCCCTGTTTTGTCAAGATTACTCGGTTCCTTTTGTGACTTCTATGGGACAAACTGCAAAATAAGAATGCCATTCAAGAAGGTCCTGGCCATAGTCCAGTCAAAGTGGCAGGGGCAGTATGTAGGTACCCTGGGGTTATTGATCCCCACAGTACTTCTGGGTCAGTGCTTAGAGCTAGCAACCTCTAAAATGGGGTGGAATTACTGAAAACGTTGGGCAACACTTAATTTTTCAATGCAATTGGACAGCATTGTCAAGAGCCAACCTGTTTCTCACATTTAAGACTATGTATTTTCCCTTCTCAGTTTTCTGAGAATTATTTGCATACAGGGCCTGCAGCCACCTCCCTGAAACGTGTGTGAGCAAACAGGAAGACCTCCGAACTCATGCAAATTCGTTTTCCTCTTAGAGCCCTTTCCTCATGTAGCCTTCTTGCTTTGGTAGGGGGCACAACTTTTTGCCATCATTATTCAGCTCTCAAAGTCATATTAACAACAATATTCATTCTAACCCTAGCTATTCTATAAATGTATTTCTTCTCAGGAATCAACTATGAGTCTTGTCCAAAACGAAGTGAATGTGAGAGCAACCCTAGCTCTGTATTCTGGAAAATGGCATCCAAGATGGTAAGATCTAGAATAAATCTCCCCGAATCTGAGAATGTTGAAAGGCACTAAGTTCCTGGCACTGCCAAAAATGTGAGTTTGCAGATTGGACTTCAAACACAGAATAGCAAAATTTCACTGAAGCTTTAGCCTTAGGTGCTAAAAATCATGGGTTTGGAAATTTGTATTTGTACAATATTTAGTGTCACTGTAGTTTGGGCATTCTTATTTGTGGATAGAGACTGTCTAGCACAACACTTGGCAGACAGTTGGAGCTTTGCAAATAATGTTTACAATCACCACTCTTAATTAAATCACAGGACTGAAATTGCTAAAATAAAATACATTTTAGCACATTAATGTTGATAGCAGTGGCCAAAGTGGCACAGAAATTTTCCAAGCAGCTGAGAATCCCCTTGCATATTCCCGGCATAAACCTGAAGAGCACAACCTCCCACAATGGTATCTGGCAAGGTCCCCACGATGTACCCACCCATATGCACATGCCTACTCCCATCACATGAATGAGACCCTGCTAGTCCAAGTTAAGATATTAGCCTGGCTTTGTTGAATCAGCAGTTTGCAGAAACAAACTGCCAGAAAAAACGTGCTCTCCTGTATCAGTTTAATCTTACATTTCTCTCAAGACTTCATCCTTGGTATGACTATTAGGAGATAACTGCCCAGGTGAAAAACAAGCATTCCTGTATGCTTCAGCTCTCATGTACATAAGAAAAGTCTAGTCACCATTAAAAAAAAAAAAGTTTTGTAGGTAAACTAGTGTACGTAAGTTTTCCAAGCTCAAAACAGTTTTGATGGTAGCATTATTCCCCTCAGCTCCAGAGTCTGGGAGTGATAAAGAACTGTACAGAGTCAGGCTGGCTTGTCTGCAGGCTTTCTAGTCCAAATAAATTTAAGATCTACTAAAACTCATGCTTAGTACATTAGAAAGTTGCACATAATGAAACTTTCCTGCAACTTCACAGCTCTCGAGACCTGAGTTTGAGCCACATTGTTTTGTTGTAAGAGGACTTGGAGGATTTGATAAGTACAGCCACCTGTGTTAAGCTTTTTAAAATTTCTTGTTCTTACTAATGGATTATGTATCTTGAGTGGGTATTTTATGTTGTAACCTTAGTAGTCTTCAAACATTTGGACATGAGTTTTAACAAATAAAAGAGCAGTATGGTCCAGTAATTTAAAAATCAAATCAAATAAAACTCAGTGATGAGTTTTATTAAAACCACTGAGGAGAAAAACCCCAAGCCACAAAAGAACACAGAGTGTGAGTCACAAGATAATGAATACGCAATGGTTTGCATGTCCTTAAACTTGGGGTACCTCTGTTCTGGCTCGTCCTCACCGCCTGAGTTAAAGCGGTCTGAGGACTATTGCAAGTGACTGAGGGGGGAAGAGCCCCATCAGACAGCTGTAGCTGCTGGGGCTCTGCAGAGATGCATCCTACTATAAGAACTGAAAACAACAGTGACAGCAAAGTTGCTCTACCAGTCCCATGCAACCTCAGACTGCCAATTTATAGCTGGCTGGTGCAGCTTTATGGCGGCTTTGTCGTAGCCTTTAGAGGCTTTTCTTTTTTTGCACTGTCATGTTCTGTTAAGGTGTTGGCTAGATCCTCTACTTGTACGTCAGTTCTGATGACATCAAAGAAGTTACAGTAATTTCTACTAGCCCTGAGTCTGACATGGCACTGCAGGTAGTGTTAGAGTATAACGTCCATCTGTTTTGTTCAGTTTGCAGAAGCAGCATGTGGTGTGGTTCAGGTGATGCTCAATGGATCGCTAGAAGCTGGAGCTTTCAGAAGCAGCAGGTATTTACTCAGCGTGCTACCACCCAAGTGTCTGTGGGGCCTGCATGCTGGTGAACGTGTCCTTGCCAGTGAGTCCCAGTGTAGAATGGGTTTTGGTAACCTCATGTAGAGGTCTAAACCATTGGCTATTGAAGAGGTGACTCACTTAATTCCTTCTATACTGTGGCTGTAATTGAAATCCTGCTGAGGGTATGTGGGTGGGGGATCCAGTGTGCTCTTTGTGCTCTTACTGCACAAAGTAACTTTATTATTACAGCTTATTTTTCACTACACATGAATGACACATTTTTCTAACTGTTCGTGGAGCTGACTGGATTTTCCCCCCTCCAGACTGTACTTCCTTGGGTTAGCTGGTTGGAAGCGCAGTCTTGAATAATATCAAAAGATGAAGAATGTGCTGGTCAGGAGAACAGCCACGTTCATTTCCCTTGTACCAAACCAATAGCCAATAAACAAAGCAGGAGAAAAGGCACTAAACATGGAAAAAAAATCAGCTTGCTTCAGTCTGCAGACAGTTTCAAAAGTTCTTATGAAAGTGAAATAAGAATGAGGAGAAAATCTTTTACCACAAGGTAATTAAATAGTCAAATCCATTGGCAAGGACATTCTTTCACTGAGAATAATAGCAGCGCTAATAAGCACTAGTATCTGGGGAACGTACTCTGTACATCCTACCTAGATAACTAAGAATGTTTTGCTTTTTCATGTCCCATTCTTACAGCATTTTTGGAAGTATTGAGATCTTTAATTTAAATCCAGGTAAAGTCTCTGCAGTACATATTTGGCTTATGCATGACATCGGTGGACCTCAAAGGTAAGTCACACTGGTATGGAACCATGAGTGGTGTGTAGAAGGCAGACAGTGCAGCTCAGTTCTGACAAATGACTAACAGTGACGCTGTTTTAAACCTGCTCAGGAAACCTCTACATTCACTCGTCTAGGTGCTTACTTTTCTGGAAAGAATATTTTTACTGTTGTTTTCTTTGATGGTTTTTGTAGGTACTGCTGAACTAGCTAAGACACAATGACATTTTCCTTGCTTTCAAGAGGTGCCATGACCTTTACATTCCTCCCTATCCCACTGAGCTCTACAGACCCTTATTGTAGGTGCAGCACTGAAGTCACAGAGCAGGCTACATTTGCAAGGGTGAACAGCTGGAAAATATGTTTTTCCACAGGAGTAATATAATTATGCTAACCAGAACCATTTTTTGAAAAATAATTTCAAATGCAGGAACAGGTTTCCCAGAGAGATTGTGGAGTCTCCATCTGTGGATATACTCAAAACCCAACTGGCAACCTGCTCTAGCTGATACTGGTTGGACTAGATGATCTGAAGTGGTCCCTTCCAACCAAAATGATTCTGTGATTTTTTAATAATATATCTGTGGTTTAAATGCTCACCATGGAATTTCTGATACCTAAACAGTGACATAAGATCACATCTGAGCCTTTCTGAGTGTCCCTTTTCTTCCCGATCAGATTCTTTGCAGACCTATCGCATTTCAAGCTCTGAGCATGAGGTTCAATGCCTTTGACCCCTATCTTCAGAGCCGTTTCTGTGGTTCACGTGGTTATATTGCGTTACCATGGTTTCTCCCGTTCCTAAGGACCCCACACCCCAGACACAGCAGCTTTGATATGTCCTACCTGGGACCTAGCTGCTCGTTTTCCTGACTGGCCCTTTCTCATCACACTTGATCATTTTGTCCTTCCACAGATTTGATTGAGCTTTTTATCGTGCTCCTGTGGATGGAGGCCACCTGCAGATCTGGAGCAGTGCTAGAGCACATTGAACTGCAAATGGAGCTGAGTTAATTCCTATGCATATCTTCCTGCACGAAGTTCTTGTGCAAGATGCACAGCTGAACATCACATAGTTTCTACCAGCAAAGGCCCAATGGTAGCCAAAGCTCCACAAACCCAATGGACCTGACAGCATATTAGCAAACAAGCTTTTAAAGAATATTACCTGAAATAAGGCAAAGTGACATAGCATGGAATTTAGCTGAGCTTCTTGTACACACAAGGAACACAAGTAACGAAAGACTTTTCTTTCCAGTGAATCCTGCTCAGGTCATTCCATAAAGAAGTTAAAAAGCATCTTAGAAGAGCGAAACTTTATGATCACCTGTGAAGACAATTACAGGTAATTACCTGCTCTTATTGGTATCAACTTGCTAACATAAAACTAATATTACATCTCCCTCTTCATTTAATATAGGTTTCCTGGTTTACAGCAGGCTAGAACAGACTCCCCTCTTACACATCCCTTTGATGTGGCCGTGTGCTTCTCAGGGGCTTCCACTTGTGCTGCAGACCTGACGTTGGCTGGGTCTGGGGCTTGCTCTCTGCCTGGCACTCAGGAGGTCACCACCATTGCACATGTTCTGTTGCCTTCAGGGAAGGAGGAGTCCAGCCTCTCTCATCAGATTCTCATCTGACCGGGCTTTTACCTACAATAATGACAACCAAATAGGCAGCTTTCCTCCCTGCTGCACGCGGACAATGCAGTATGTCAAAGACGGTCCTTACTTCCTTTGCTAGAGTTTGAGCTTACTTTCCATCTAACTGCTTTGTCAGAGAGTTAGGCATGAAACATGATACGTATTATTAATTACTATAATTCTCCATTGTCAGGAGATAAAAACAGGAGTCCAGGAAACAGAACAGCCCAAGTTCTGACTTGCCTGAAATCTCTATGGGCCTGCTGAGGAGATAACAAAAACCTGAGACCCTTTATCCATCTGTGTGGGTTCAGAGACCTTCACACAGAGCAAAAGTGTTCTTTAGTGACATTAAAAAAGCAGCAAGGGTTCAATATTACTCATATCTTACCTGTCAGGAACAGCTTTTCAGAGTGAAGGACTCATACTGGGATGAGAACATTTCCAAAGTAAACATTTCTATAAATGACTGAGTTTGTGACATCAGTTTTAAATAAGGAAAAGTTGGTCTTCAAAGGAGACAAATAGCTTATTTTGTGCTAAGATTTTAATCTTGAAGGCAGAGCAATATATTCCTGTTTAGGTATTGCTAAACCTGATTAATGGGATACTCTGCACATTGTGAAAAAAATAACACTCGCATAAATCTTCTAAATGGTGATGCTCGTGTACTTGCTTTCTCTTTGGGTGACTGCAGCCTTTAACCAACACTCCCAGGACCTGTAGGTAGGTACAAATTATTTCAGCCTATGATGAAATGAGCTAAGGGGCCAGAGAGGAAGGGGAAGTATGTAGTAGGTTAGATTCCTCTTGGCTCAGCACAAGGAGAAACCTGTAACACATCATGAAGAGTTATTGACATACTGGTTGCTGAATAGAATAACAAGTAGGGCTTTTTGTCAGAGCTCAACTAACACTTCCATAAACAACTGTGTAGAGCAACACAGACAATTAATTTTACCATTTTATATACAGAGCAGTAATAAGCAATTTACATGTGCAGTAAAACTCTTCAGAATAGATCATGTAAGTTAGCTTCACTCCCCTGAAGTCATTGCAGACAGAGCCGTGTGGGTCCGTGTCAGCTGAGCATCCGGCTTTTCATGCCACGTAGCAATTGATGCTGATCATTCTCTCTTGCTTTTGTCAGTGTCAGTAGTATCTTCCAGAAGTAGCTGAAAAAACTGATTCACTGGATGTACTTCTAGCAAAAAATCTAATTATATCTGACACAGTTAGCAACAGCTTTACATTGTAGCAGTAGGTGTTACCACCGGGCAAACAAGATAGTCAACTCCAGCATGGCAGCAGCTCTGTAGTCAGTGCAAGAGGTCTTACTTCTTTTTCATAATTATTTTTGTTATCACAGCATAGCTGACATGCTGTGAGTTCACACCCTACTTTATTTCATACGCACTTGCTCTTGTCCCTAAGCCCTATAAACATCAAAGCCATCTTTCTGCAGCAAGATCTAAAAAAAAATTATCCTAAGAGAAGATAGCCACTTGGTAAGCACAGATGAAATGCGCACTTTGACTTTCACATTGTGTTTAGTAACTGTGGACTTTTATTCTGTTGTACTTGCAAAGCGATTACTAAATATTTGTTTGGTTTTGTGTCTTACCGCAGGCCGGTTCAGCTCCTTCAGTGTGTGCACAACCCCGACCACACAGACTGCAGATTCTGCACCAACACCACAGCGACTCCATGAAACGGAGCGCTCCGCGCTATTGAAGACTTTCATTATTTGCGTGTAAAGCTGGAAAAGATGTGGCTACATTGCTTAGAGTGATAAATAGTAGCATGGTGTGTACAGAGTCCATAACCAGAAATCTAACAGCCAAGGAGCAGCAGATGATGTTTTAGGTGTGATTACTGTACACACACACACAAACACACAATTTCAGAGGGGCCGGGGGCATGTTCGGTGGTTGAGGGCAGATGCCTTGCCCTGGTTCCCTCCCTCCTGTACAGCTCCCCTTGTGTTCAGAGAGTCAGAGCAGGGATTCCCTGGGCCGTGTACAGGGAAGAAAGAGATTTTCCAGCAGAGGCAGAACTTGCTCGGATCAACGCTCGGATTCCTCCCCGCAGGAAGGCTGGATGGGAAAGGACCAGAGCACGCTGCGCTCTTCTTGCATCCCAGTGCAACATCCCCCAGAGGGGAGCGTTGCCCAGTGGCACACGATATAAACCATGGTTCTCCCAGGGACTGTGGCACCTCTGAGCAGGTAAAGAAAGCGGTTGAAGAGGCAGAGCAGTTCTTGCCTTTTAATGGGCATCACAGTACGTGGCTGGTGGGGAAACAGCTGAGCTGAGCCAAGAAGAGATCAGAAACGACTCAGAGGGTTGCCAGCGTCTGTAAGAACGTGTCGAGTGTGTAGCTGGGGAGCCAAAATAGCAAGACTGACTCAGGCAGCCCCATTAAAATGCTACTGGACACACCACTGCAGTTCAGATTACATTTCATTCTTAATATAGCAATAAGCGTATGCCTTCCAACTTTCATAAAAGGTCCCTCAGGCCACGGCTTGGCCATCCACTAGAACAGAGACAAACATCAAAGGCTGCCGCAATAAGGAGTCTCTCTTGACCTCCATTTTTGAGGTGAAAGGTGATGCCTTCGGGCTGTAATTCACAAGCACAGACATGCCACACTACACTGAAACAGCAGGTTACATTGATTTCCTTGGATTTCCATTTTGCCGGTCTCATACGCATATTCAAGTGCAGTGTTTATAACAAAATAAAGATCTGAGGCCAGCTTGTGGCCTCGGCCGTAGTGCCTTTGCGCAGTGCCATTGACACTAAGAGAACAGAGCAGCTTTTGCTACAGATACGCTCCTAGGTGTTGCAGTGCCAGCTTAACCAGCAATTGCCCATTTATTAGGCAGACCGAGGTTTCCGCCATGCCAGAGGCAGAAGGTTGTCATGCTGCATGTTTTAGTGACTGCCCAGGGTGCGAAGCATCCTTCTGGAACTGCCCAAGCGGGTGTAATTCTGAGCATCTCTTGATAAACTGTTGTTGTAATACACAGGCCTGCACTGAGCATAGCTGGACCACGGCCAAGACCTCACCCGTAATGTTTACATTAAGTGAAATGTATTTTTATTTGCCCTCTGTTATGTAACTACTTAGAGGCATCAATGCAGACGCATACCAATACTTTCAAATAGGTTATTTCTGACTATAGGTCAAGAGTTTGTCTTCAGGCTCACTTTTGTACGTCTTCTGTTGTAATATAAAATGTTGACTGTAAAATTAAGATCTATAATAAAATTGCTGACGGCAAATGTTGTTAATACAGTTTCACACTCTACTTAACCTCGGACTGAATATGAAAATACTTTCTAAAAATAACTCAGAAATTCATTCAGCGTATGAAACTCCACATATACTCACCCAGGAGAGCGGAGAAAGGTCAGAGCGCCTGTCCTCCTGGGCTGTACTCTGCCTACCTCACTCTCCATCTTGTACAGAGAAGTCGTTGTCTTTGTAGGTGGCTGGAAGTGAAACATCCTGTCTTCATCTTGAACGCCGACGTCCAGACATGTTTGTTGTTCTCAGCCGTATTAGTTAAGAAAGATGACTGTTCTTATCAGTGGTTATGTAGTAAAAAGTTAAGCAGTAAATTGGGTTTTTGAAAGCTGAGGTGCGCACTTAATACAGGCAACTGTGCTGGAGTAAATGACAGCTTTGTGACACAGGTGGTTGGCATGAACGTCGTCCCAGCTAAAAGTCTTTTAAAGGCATCTGAAAATGACACACCTTAACAGGGAAACTTGGCAATGAACACAACAATAAACACAATTAACATTAGGGAAATAATTGAACTTGTGATTGCCTGGTTTCATTCTGACTGGTTATCCTGCTGCCAAGAGGGGCTGCAAATATTGTGGATTTGCAGGTGGGCGTACTGGAGGGAGGGTGCAGGACGCTAATGGCTCATTTGCTTTTCCCCTCCTTAGCACTTGTTGCAAAGGGAGAAGAGGCAGTGCGGGTACTGCGGCGATCGCATGCTCTGGATATGTCTCAGCTCCTTTTCCTGGTACTGCTCCCAAAGTCCACGGAGCTTAATGTCATCTGCTAAGTCCGGCTGCTTGCCAGTAAGGAGGGAGCATTAACATTGGCCCACTTTATTTATTAGTACAGGTGCGCTATATCTGGCCCACTAACACACGCTCCGGTCTGTGCTGCTCAGATTACGTACACAGCAGAATGTGATAGAGCTAGTTTCCAAGTGAGGAGAAGCATTTATATTATCCACACTCACACATTTGACATGCCACGCAGACATGCCCTACCCGACACGTATAATTCCAAATCCTATTGCTCTGCTGAAAATTTATAAACCAAAAAACTCGCAAATCAATACAAATTCCTAAATTCACAGAAAACTAAATAAAAGGAAAAAGCCAACTATGTGGTTTTTTTCCATGACATGGAAGAAATGTTTCTCACATAGTTTGAAACATGTTGGGTTTTGAAAATATGCTTTCAACCTGATGAAGCTAACCTCTGTCACAACTTGTTCAAGATAAATGGGCTAGCTTGTGCCCCAGGCCCATAGCAAACACTGCCAAGGAGCACGGCTCAGAAACCCAAGAGGAATCTGAGTTATTGTTTGAGATAGAAGGTGATATCAACACTATGCACTCCCAGAACCACACCGCGCTGGGAAAGCTACTTCTATGACCCTATTACCACAGTATTGCTGCTCCCCTAGTCTTTGATGTACTTAACCTGATGAGACCCTGCATTTATTAAACTTATTTTTGAGATAAGGACACAACCGAAATACAGAAAGATTTGTTCTCTTTGCTAGCCATCACTCAGGCTTGCGTGCTTACCATGAATCACAGTGATGTAAAACATGTCAGCCTCTCTTAGGGTCAGGAGGCTCAGAATACAAACGGCCTGAACTCCGCTTAGGTTCGTACACCTCGTGTTTCCTCTTGGCTGACCCCAGGTACCTGCCCCCACACCTCACTTCGGTCTCCTGAATCTCCCTGCAGTCACCCTTCAGGGGCCACTAGCTCTCTCCATCATTTATGTGCATGGATGTGGGTGAAATTAACGGCTCTGACTTCTAAGTTTTCATTTAAACTAACAAGCCTGACAAGCCTAGAGAAAAAATTGAAAGCTGGAGACAAAGGTTTAAATGCGTGAAGGGCAACAAACTTTACCCTGCTGCAGCACTGCAGGGTCTATCAGGCAGAGGCAGAATGTTCACCTTGCTTGATTTGGGCTACCCTTCATGTGTGCACCTGGGAAGCCTCCCTCATACTCAAACCAGTGACCCTCAGACATTTGCTCTACATAAAAGAGCCCAGTAGAAAGAGTAGAAAAAGTTCAGCAAGCCTTCAGGTAGGAAGCCCTGCAAACAAGCTGCATCTCAGAATCTGTTTCTTAATAACAATATCATTTACAGGCTTAAGACAACAATTACACATTCTAAGAGGCCAATCTTTCCTATTAATAGTTTGAAAGGAGTAGTGCGCTGGCTAATCCAGAGAAAACACTGTGCATGTAAAACGTGAAGGCTGGTAAAAAATAAAAAACAAATAGTATGTCTGAATGACAGAAGCAAAACCACAGAGTGCCACAGGATGTGCAGTAGTGGAAGAAAAATATACATAAAAGATCTAGCTATGTAGTTGGAGCGTAACGACCACACTGCCCATGTACCTATGACCATGGGATGTAGGTCTACCTGTCCTCAAAGTCAAAGGGCTGGATTCAGTGTTTGACTAAGCCGCAGAGAGCTGTGCAGGCTTAAGCAGTCCCCGTGCAGCCTTTCCACTTCACTCCTTTATCTTGCAGCAGCCTCATCCCTCTGTTCTGCCAGCACAAATGTTTCCTGAAACTCCTGATGAACCAGGACAGGCAAATGGTCTGGGATAATATTTTTCTCTGCTTGAAAAAAAAAAAAAAAAAGTTTATATCTAGCTGGAAAAAATGTGAATCAATGGAAGTTTTTTGTTTCAAACCGTACACGTTTATTGTCATCGCTGCTTTGTGCAGCGGGAGAGGGCAGCTGCCTGCTCACTGTTCCCCCTTTCTCGTGCGGCACTGCTTGCCCAAATCCAAAGAGCCAAGAAGTACATACACCAGGAGCTGCTCCACACCAGCACATTTCACAGCAATACAGCTACCTCAACCCTCATGCATTTCGCTACGGGGATTTGGGTGTGCACTGAGGGAGAGTAGAGTGGAGAGGGTTAAAATCCACACTAAATACTTTAGATAGGATTTGTGTCATTTAAGATTAGTACCTGATTGTTCAGGCGTTATCGACAGTCAAAGGGACAAACCAGGCACCTCCTGAAAGCTCTGGGGGGATAAGACAATAGGGATGATGCGCGCTCCAACAGAAGTTTCTTATCTCTCTCCACTATGCAAGTTGCCTAGATTATTAGCTCAAATTTATAAAATTAGCTTCCAGGTGGCTAAAGTTGCATAATGAATCCCAAACACAAAATGATTCCCTGTGAGAAATACTCCTAAACAGAAAAGGACATCTAAACATCCTCTCACATGGAACAGATTAAATGTTTTTGCAAAATATTTAAACTCATAATTTCACAATCCATTTTCTGAGTATGTAGAGCCACAATTCTAAAATTTGCTGACCATTTCAGGAACTGACTGTGTGATAATGCAGTCTTTCAAGCACATCAAATGCAGCCAGTTAGAAAATCTAATATAGTGCTAGAAAAAAAAATGCTGTTATTAATCTGATGCCTCCATATCATAGGTTGTGTTCTATTGGCTGCCTCCATTTTCAAGACTGAGACCATATACGCTTGCTTTAGGGTTTTCTTTTTGTGCACATGCTGACCTTAGATTTTTTTTGCCAATTTACTTACAGCAGCACAGCCATAATTGTTGGTGCCACAACGGCAAAAAGGCTTACAATTTCTTTCCTATTTCCTAATGGAGTAAAAATACAAGTATAAATTATATTTACACCTTAAATAGTTTAAAGGTAGCTTAAATGTTTGGGTTCTTTTCTCTTATTGAAATTGCAAATCCAGAAATTAGTCAATATAGGAAAGTTACACTAATGGTTTGCACAGGACTGGGACATACTCCAGGAATAACTTTTTTCCATTCCTACTGTTCTAATCAAATCAATAGCACTGCACTGCAATTAGACATGGGACTTCCACAGCTGAAGACTGAACCTTAGGAGCTTGAGCAAAAGGTCTCCTGTTGGAGAATGTAACCAAAGTTACACTCTCTGTGGGTCAGACACGGAGTGGAGGTACAATTCACTGAACAGTCAGTTGGAGTTGCAGCGGGATAGATAATAAACTTCTTCACAACGAGGCCATATGCAGACCCATATTTTTGTGCTATAATATGCTACACAGAACGTTAGGTGACCAGAAGGAGCCAGCTTTGCTTCCCCTGAAGTCAGACTTTAAATAACATCAGTATGTGGCTATGTATTTGGTTTACAGCAGGAAAACATTAAGAAAAGATTAAGTATTAGTCTTGACAGATATAAATCACAGAAATAAACAAAATAGTAATATGGATAATAGCTCATTCCTTACACCCAAATATTACTACAAACAGGACACAAGAAGATTGTGACAGTTTCCACAATTTTTCATCAGAGGCTCATAACTTTCATGAGTAATAGCAGACACTTCTGATATGTGACATGTGGGGCTGCTTCACATGAGGCAGTGAAAGACTAACATATAGCTTGATAAGTTTAAGCAAGCCCTGGGGTGCTTTCATCCTTTATTTATTAATTAACTACATTTTCTTTTGGATAGGAATTCATTGCTAGGGCTACTAGGGACTTGCTATGTGACACTGGGCACACAATTTAATCTCCAAATTTGAGATTTCCTGCCTGAACAGGAGGAATGATAAATTGATATTTTAAACTTCTAAGATTATGGGGGTTATCATAATATCTAAACTGATCTTATGAATACTACAGCTTTTTAGTTTCATCCTGTATCATGCCTCTGCTCTGTCCTCAAACTGTGCTTTAGGCTAACGCAACCTTTGCAGAGAGCCACTAGCCTCGTGTTCTCTGATAACATGAGGCGATAAAGCATCCGTGTTTCCCATGGTAAACTGTTCCAGTAATTAGTCAGTACCGTTATTGGAAATTAATTTACACTTTGCTTGTATTCAGGTTCTAGCAACTTCTTCTTCTTGTATCTGTATCCTGTGCTAAAGATCTTTTGTCTTGTGGGCAAGGCAAGCTTCTCCTCCTGAAAGTAATCCTTAATCCAGACACTTCTTGCTCTTTTTTTTGGGTTGGTGTTTGGTTTATTTTTTGGTGAATTAAAGAGATCAAGATTTGTAAACATCTCAGGATGATACATTTGCTAGAATCTTTGACTTTTTACTTTGCCCTCTCCCATTTTTTATTATTCTTGTAGTGCAAAGAGACATATCCTCTGCAGCATGTTGACTGTTGGATTAGATTGACATTCAATGAAATTCAATCCCTGCTTTTATTGTGTTTATCACTGATGAGTCAGTCATAATATTCATGGGTTTGTTGGAGCAAAGTCGAGAGGCATATTCTCTACTACTGAAAACCAACTCAGTTGTTACTCTTCACAAGCAGAAGTGGGTGGATATTGTGGTCAAAATACTGAGCTGCAGGAAAGTTTCAGGGAACCTCTCTTTCAAGTTATGTCTTTCATTTAATCTATTTCACATATTGTTTTTCATAACATCAATTAGCACATTACAGTAGGCAAGATTTTTTCAAACTTAACACCAGAATACTTTCTTATCATTCTACCACAGTTAATTGATTACAAAATTATCTTTCCCTTTAATTATTTGCCCCAATATTCTGTCTTAATAGAACTATAATGAGTTGATTTTTCTTTTCTAATCCAAGCATTTTGTCACTCCAGCCTTCTTGAGAAAGAGAATTTCTGCATAGCAATATACCTGCAAATACAAATTCTGTGTATCAAGTTTTACTTATTAGCTTTCCTGAAAACAAAAAAGCCATCACCTGCATCAACACACCATTATCTCAATTTACCAAGAAAAGAACAACAATCCTGGCAAGTTAGAGAGCTCTTTGCCAATATCTGAGATCCTTCCCAATCTAAACACTAAGTTGGAGCACAGAAAGTCAAGGAAACATAGCTGTAGACCTCCTGATGCTCTATAGTCTTCTTTAACACCCCAACCCTGCTCAAGAGCCAGACATGTTCCATCTGACCATAATTCTACTCACTTTTCCTGTTAATGCCCAATTTCTTCTCACTTCCCCAGGAAAATGGAGACACACATAAGTAAGGCAGATGGAAGGCACAAGGATGTGGGCTGTGGGATATAACTAAACACTGAAGCCAAAAAGAGATGATTGTAATTTCAAAGAAGAGGAGCAAAATCACTTAATATTCCATATCCTTTTGGTTTGGGTTGCTCATGTTCACAGTCTCAAAATGTTACCTTAAAGTAAGCAGCACAGAGATGATGTATTGGGAGATGACTGATTTTGATCTGGGGATTTACAGCATGACAAATTGTGTCAGTGCAGAAGTAATTGCTTTTTAATTACAATGTCAAAAATTATACAGTCCCATAGCAGAAATACACCATCCTGCATTTCTAAAATCGCCACTGTTTTCCTTGACATTATGTTCGATTAGCTCAGGCAAGGTTACTTTGGCCAAGTCTTGGCGTTATAAAACTTGACACAGTAAACTAAAAATGGATAAGAAATTATTTATGTATCTCCTCCAGTACTATTTTCAGCAGTGCGTGAGTTGTACTAAATATTAATGACAGTGAAAGTAGAACGTGCCTGGGCTGTCCCATGAGCTGATAGGCACTTACTGGTCAATAAACCCACAGCAGAGTCTGTTGCAATGTCCTTAGTCAGAGATAAGAATGTCATTACTACCTGAATTCAGTTAAAAGTCTGCTTAGTATTGACATGGATATTCTAGTTAATCATTACTGAGACAGAACCTGGCCTTTTGTGCTGCTTTGTCCCCTGTTCTGAGTCCAACCAGGAAACAGTCCAGCTCCCACACGTGTGGATGGAGCAGTACCCTTCATGTCGTGACTGTGCTACAGCAGTCCCGTCCATGCCGTCCCAGAATTCATCGTGGACACCATTCTGAAGAGCGGTGCTGGCAGTGGAAGACTACCCAGAGCAGGAGAGCACCAGCCATTCCCTGAGCCTGCTTGAGCGTCTCAGACCGAAGAAAGAGAAAACAGGAATCACTGCAGGAAAAAAACTCCCAGGGGCTGGAGAGGAGCTCTGTCACCAGATTCCAAACATTTCCCAGAAATAAAAAGCTGGAGGAGGAGTGATGAAATGTGATGCATCATAGGTAGCGGTAAATTTTTCTTCCTGGTGTGATTGCTAGGATTTTCAGTTACGCCTAAGCATATATAGGCCTTAGAAAAGGTTAATGCTTGGAAAAAAGTATATAATCTCTAGAAGGTTTCACCAGGCACGCTGCAGCCATAGCTGCAGTCTGAAGTGTGGGGTTAGCCAGCTTCTCTCACTACTTACCCATTTAGCACCCAGCAATGCCCTCCAAACACTCACATTTTTGTGATGCTCAGCATAATGGCAGATGAAGGGAATTTAAATCCAAATTCAGTGCCTGAATGAAATACTATACATTTATTTGGAATATGCATGTATTAGTAATTGTGATGACAGAATAGCATACTCAAGATATGAAGAACTTGTATTGTTGTAATTATAGTTTTCCCTGTCATGGATACAGTATCTCAACACAAAACTACAACTCTTTTTACCAACTGGAACAGAACAAACTGTTCCCTATAGAAAACATTGTTTCTTGGGATATTTCTGTTTGTAAAATTCACAAGATAGCCTCAGGTAAAGGCTCTTTTCTGGCAAATACTACCAGCAATTTTCTGGCAATAGTACTAAGCAAGTAATGAGTGAGTAATGTTGGATTTTGACCTGTCAGCTTCAGCTTTAATTTTATAATTTTCTGCAGACAAGATCAACATCAGCAGGTTCTGTGGACAATATGCTGCTTGTAAAGCACTGGATTATTTTATGAGTTTTGGGTAAGTCTATCATGGAAATAGCACAGGAATAACAGAAACAATCTGTGACCTGTAGGACCTTGGACAATAGCACACATCAAAGGTATGTGTCTAAGTTGCAAGCAGCATAGATAACATTAGCATTGGTGTCACAGATTCCTGAAGCTGCTCCAGGCTTATCACTGCTTTCTGTTTTTCCTCTAATAAAACTACCATACTTGACTCTGGTTGCAGATGGCATGTGAAACAACACCAGAATGTCCAGAATTTATTAACATACTACACATGTGCTGTTTTCCTTTGGCTCTGTTTAAACTACTAGATGTTCAGAATCCCAGGTAAGTGCCTGAAGTCCTCAGAGAAATCCATAACAACACCTCTAGATGGAGAAAGAGATGAAGTTTAGGCAAGTCCACTCACATTGCTCTTTATTTCTCCAAAGGAAAATCAAGCTGCAACACATTTCTCTTTTCCCCTAACTCCACAGTATTTATTATAACAGGTTTCTGCTCTATTACTAGCAAACAAGGTATTCACTATTGTCATATAGCCCTTCTGGCTGAGAATGACTGTGCAGGATTGCTGGTGAGTTAAACCCATGCCTTCTGCAACACCGCTGGGCATCACCATCACTATTGCTCTGCTGCTGCTCATTATTTCTCATCTTATTCCCGTCCCAGGCCTTGTCACTGCTGATCCAAAAAGCCAACAGCTTTTCTTACCAGGATACTCTGTACTGCTGCTTGCAACTAAACAATGCAAAGATTTGGTTAGTATGCAGTCCAACACATCCCTCATATATCCTGAGGCACTTCATCTTTCTTCATTACCAGATAATATATAATGAATGAATAATGAAAAATTGTAGGCTTTTGACTAAACTGAAGTCTTAGGCATGACTGTTTGAATATTTAATTCCACATGTGATCCATATCTTCATATGAATGGCCATTAAACCAAATGCCTAGCAGTAGGTACTATTACTTGATCTTGTTATATTATTACTGCTTTTTGATTTTTTCCAAAATTTTGGGCAAAGGCTGAATTTGTCATATGTACACTTTTGTGATAACTGCAGGACTATTCCAACAGCATTTAAACTGAATTCATGTCTTCCCTACAGTGGCAAGCATGAGTAAAGTTCAGCTGCAAGGCATATGAAAGGGACTCACCTCCATCTATGGGAACTTCCTTGGAGCATGGTGTTTTGTCACCAAGGCAAGATGGATACTGCAAACCTGCTCAGCTGTCAGCATAGTCTTGAAGTCCAAAGCAACGGTGGGGCCAAGGAAGTTATTTCTTCAGTGCAACATACAGAATTGAGTGATTGAAATTGGATGTAGAAGACATGAAACTTTTTGAATCGTACAGAAAATTGAAGTCATGGCACATGCATTTTAAAAGTCTGCACGCAATGGTGGCCGGCTTGTTTCATTTACTGCATCCATTGCTCATAGATTTTGAGATGCTGACCACAAAAGAGGCACATGAATTTCCTCATGGGTGAAAAAGGGTATTTTTTGAAATCCTCTTCCAAGCTGGATTTTACCTAGCAGCTCACCAGTAATGATGCCTTCATCATGTAGACTTCACTGCATGGGAAGTCTCCTCAAATCTCGGTGAAGTTGGTTTCTGGAAAGAGCAAAGAAAGCATTGTTCAAATGTACTGCTTGTTGCCAGATAGATGCATATCCAATGTGCAATAAATCAACTTGGTACAAGAGGAGCACTGGTAATTGTTTTTTCTACAATGATTTTCAAAGGAGATTTCTTTTATACCTCCACTCTGAAGCCCCTGAGGCCCCTGAATGATCTGCACTGCAACACACCACTCAGATTGTGCACATTATTTGTTGTTTCCTGCGCACCAGCAGTATGTGTGTTTGGTGATTGAGTAGAAAGAGCACTCCACACCCTACATCAGAGCTCTGAAGCATAATTCAGTTACCTCTAACTCATCAGCTGATAGATCAAATCCTAAGACTCCCAGATTCCAAGAAAATATATTTTCTTAGGACATTCAGAGTTCAAAGGTCAAGTTTTAGACCTTATTGATTGACTTCTTAGGACCAGAGGCATTTGGAAACACTTATGACCCCAAATAAAGGAGAGAAAATAGGACCACAGGACTGTCTAGTCTCAAAGGCGTTTCTGACAAACAGCAGATACGTTGCAGTCTCTTGCACACCTGCAATTGGTAGATGAAATCTGAGGTGACTATGACGAGCAGTCACTCATCATAGTTGGTTGCAGTAATGAGAACATTTAAACTAGTGGGAACATGCCTAAAGAAAACAAACTTTTCAAGTGTTACTACAAACAGTGAAGTCTGTTTCTTTCTATACTTAAATTAGGAAGGATATTGTGACATAATAGCAGGCATTGGATGTGACTATTGCTCACTACCAGTGATCGGTGTGAGCTCTGGGCTACAAGGGAATGGCACCCTTAACTTCCCGTCATCAACAAGTCAGGAGCAACCAGCCCAAGAGTGGGAATAACACTCCATGATAACTGGATGTTCCAGTCACAATACCAGCCAGAATGAATACTCTCAGACCTTTTTAGGCTCATACCTATTTTACATAATTTATATAGTTTATGTAAGCATATAATTTTAAGTTGCCTTTTTCCATACATTTCTGTTCACATGACTGGTTATGTAATCTAATAAAAATGTTTTTAAGATACCCAAAATTTTAGGGTGATTTCTTTTGCTTATAAATGAAAGCTATTTGGTTGATTTAGTGAGTACAGTAGATTGTCCACTAGACTGATAATTTTAACAAGGGAGTTGGATTAAGTTTACAGACTTGGTCTGCGTTACGTATCAGTTCTTCCAGGATCTAAGATTCCCACTTCATGGTTGTTCATATTGCTTATGTTCAGCCACATACCCACATAAACACGTCCAGTTTCTGGAGGAACTGAGAAGCCAATGCAAGTGTTGACATTTTGTGCTCTTGGAGAGTGTAGCTGCAGGTGTATGTCATCAAAGATTTACAAGGACAGCACTGTTACATTTAGACAGACAAATCAGAAGTTGCAGTGAAATGGCTAACTCCTGGTCACTTGGCTTCATGATATTGCCAAGTGCCATTCTGTGGTGACTCAAAGAAATGAACACACAATTAGCAAATTCTGAAACCAAATTAATGCTTAAGATAAGTTTAGAAACTTGAATGCACTTAAACTAAGAACAGATTTAGCCTACAGATTGTACCACTGTGTTGACATGTAGTCTTAGTTGTTTTAGTCTTCAGCCTCTGTTCCCGTATTTGTAAAATCTCAGTAATATGCAAGTAGCCATTCATTAATCAGCTCTGCCCTCTGTTCCCCAAAACCATAAATTTTACTTTCTGAATCCTGCAACTATGACAGCAAGAAAAAGCTATTTACTGAATAAAAAACTTCTGCCATAGAATTTTAAAACAATGTGACACTGTAAATCTTTAAATTGTATGATTCTTTCCCCCCCTCAAATCTATTTTAAAGTACATGCAGTCCTGCATACACACAGGAATGCATCTAAATGCAACTAAATTGTTGCACTTGTCAGAGTTGCCAGGAAGAAATAAATTAACCTGCTTGTATACCTAGGTACATTATTTTCTACATTGATTACTGGATGTTGCTAATCATGAGTTTTCACATCTACACAGCAGATGAGTTCTCGTGTACTTGACTTAGCATCAGTGGTGAGTATTTCAGTACTTCAGACTGAAATAAAACTACTCAGACTAGCCTTTCAACATCCTCCAGAACAGAAAGCTGCAGAATGCAAAAGCAAAAGGGTTTATAATCATTCTGAAGATTAAGATGGACTCACTGAGCTGGGCCTTTTGCTGTTTCCCTGCACAGAGGTGGATTTCTCTCTGCATGAATGAAAGTCTTTGGTATTTTGTTGGGTTTTTTTGCTTCCTGCTGACTTTGACTAATGGTAATAATGCAGAAAAAAGATTTAATTACAGCACCTGGCTAGCATTCTGCAGATGTATGAAATGTAGCTAATTTTTGTTTAGCACTTTCTAAGAAAGACAAATCTTCCTGTGATCCGTAGCAGAACCTATTTCACAGGAATCACGAAAGGCAATTATCTTTAGAATTGCCAAGGACACTTAGAGATACATGATGGCTTCATCTGCTTTCCTGGGTTTTGATCTCGTCCGTTGCTTATATCACACCCCAAAGAGCTTTCAACTTTCTCAAAAGTTGTAGTTCTGTAATCAGAAGACATAAAAAAGAGGATGTTGGTCAATTCTATTGATTCTGTCCCCAAATTGTTTCCATTATCCAAACTTGAGCAATCACAAAGTTTCTATTGTTCCCGCAGCAATGCCCATTTTCTCTTTCTCCTCTCATCTTGCTATTTGAGTTCATAAAGACAGAGCCTCTACCTTTCCCTAAAATTTTCTGACACGTCTATTGCCAGGAAAAGTGACAATGTGCTATTTATCTGAGCAGAACAAAGCTAGTGACTATTTTCAATTAATTCCACAAGCTGTCTGGATGAAGAGCTGAGAGCAATTCCTTGCGTCACACAACTATCTAACAAGATAACATTAGGAAGTCAGCATGGTGTATTGCATGGACTAGTAATCCTCTTGAACCAGATATTTTAGGCAAATATAAAGGAGAAAGGTATGCTCAAAACCAATCCACTTTTGATACACCGTTAACAAAGTAGAAGATATATTGGCTAAAAGTACTGCTCCATATGCTGGCAGCTGCCATGAAGAGACTTGAACTGCATATTCTTGGAAACTGAGGAACTTTTGTATCCATCAGGTCATGTACCTTACCTCTAGGTATCAGTGGGGGCACGTTAACTGAAGTGTTTGCTGATCTCATGCAGCAGTTGTGTCTTGTTTTCATGAAGAAGCCTAAAAACTATGACCCTTACATTAACAGAGAGAGCGCTGTTGACAGTAATTTTTGTGTCTTTGCTACTTTCTCCTTTGGTCTTGTTTTCAGTTGCTCAATTAATGATATTTGAAAGCAGTTAATTATTTGGCCACCTCCAGCTTACTGGTCAATAGTAAATTACAGTAGCTATTTCAAAGAATAAAATTAATCCTAATGATAGGCTATTAGCCAAATTTACTTCTCAGTAGTACTTATGTTAGTCCAGAGGAGCTCCATTAGTACTGAATAGACATATGTCCATGAAAACAGTGGTTCTGTATAAATGTGTGAACCTCAGGAGAAAGACACAGGGCCTCTCAAGGAATACAAATACAAAGTTTTCAAATGCAAAGGAGAAGCCAAATGCAACATTCATTTGGCAAGAGATAGGAAGGGTGATATGAAGACTGGTGCTCTGTAGGAAGGTGAGTTAGTTTTCATCTCTAAGTAAATCTTGCCCTGCTTCTGAAGACTGAAGCCAATATACTAATAGAAATGTTAATTTTTCATTGTCCCAAAGGCTATAAAACAAGTTGGTACTTGAATATCCACCTGAAGATAAGGGGTAGGCTCATAAAGTCAAGGAAGAAATATTATATATGACAGCAGTGGCATCCCGCTAAACATTGCCAGCTTTTGAAAAGGGAAACTCCACTGGAACTTTTCTTGGAAACATATCCAGCTGGTTAAGGAAAAACTACATACTCAGGTTCTGAGAAGTCCTTTTAATACCATGACAGCTTTTTGTTTTACTTTTGGTAGTAAAATTATTGTATGTTAAAATAGATCTTTCCTTTTTTTTCCTTCCCCTCCTCCTTCATAATGTAGCAACATATGCTATTCTTCAAAGCCTTTTAATTACGGGGATAGAACTTTTTTTAATATATTTTTATGACCCTCCCATATACTCTGAATAAAATACATTGAAATCAAAGTAGACATAAATTACCAGTCTATGTTTTCTGTGAATTATGCTTTTATTAATTACTAAGCATCACACCTATAGAATCTCATGTGATAATTTCTTAACATTTCTTTTGTATGTAGATTTTTTCTCCTTTTAGTTTGAAAAAAACAAGTCAAGTTTACAAATGCCATTTCTATTAATACTGCTCCCATTCCATTGCCTGGAACCTCTACCTTCATTCTACCAATGTGAAGCACTTAAAAGTCATAGGGCACTCTTGTGAGATTAAGTTAGAATGTAATTTTTAAGGGAGTAAATAGGGCCTCTGTATTTGGCATTTGGCTTTTGAACTGCTGATATGGACTTGCCTGTGTTTTTAAGCCTGACTCATACTAGGAGGGCTGGACTATTCCTTTATTTGAATGAAAGCTAGGATACTCACGTTCTCATAGGATTCCATGGGTTGTAGTACAAAAGAAACATCAAGCACAAGAACATCCAAGATAAAAACATTGGATAAGAAGATTGATTCTAACTGTTAACATTAACTCTCTACAAACAGCAGTTTTCCTGCTCTTGTTTTTACACCCTCACTTTTAATTTTCCCTTTGCCTTCTCTCTAAATAATGGTTGGTAATTGCCGTAACAACTGGTCCTCCTTCAGGCTTGGGGGACTTCAATAAATATCCTCCCAGCTCCCCACCTAAATAAAATCACCACACCTAAATACTAGCAGTCAGAGCTCAAAGCATCTTAAGGTGGTGAAAAAAGCTGCATCTGACTGAAATTCTAAGAAGAATTTAGGATTTACCTAGCTGTACACTGGCCAGGATATCATCAGCTAACATCTTCACCCTTACAATGTTAGTGACCTGGGAGCTCTAACGACCCTGTACAACCAGCACCCGGATTGTTAACCCAAGCAGAGTGTTGTTAGACTGAACATTCCATCTGCAACAGCACATGCAACCCTTAATGCTTTGCTTGAGTATTTTTTCAGATACAAGATTTCATCTGAAATCGCACACAAACCAGCATCCCTAATGTCCCAACTTTTCTCTGTCTGCAAACTGACCTCTTTAGCTGACTTCTGTGTCATTTGCACATGTAAGTGAGGAAGATAGAGTCTCTGAGATGAACACTTAACCAGAGCCCTCCCTATAGGACGCTGAGGTCTGTAGGCTGCCACATGTACAGAGCAAAGATCATGTTCATGCCTACAGGCATCAGAGAGACAAGACACAAAATTCCCTGGAAGCTTGCACTGCAGGGAAGAACTGCAGCCATCCTTTGGAGAGCCCTTTGGAACAAGGAGCATGAACAGAGCTGCCAAGGCACGTACATCTGTAGGCATTCAGATGCTGTGGAGTAGCCCAAAAGCAGTCCAAGATTTTCCAGGGAATCACCCCACCTCGAGAGTGACTCCAAAAACCACATCACCTTCAGGCAACAGATGTAAAGGTAGCTCATATTATATAAATAATATTCTATTATCTAAATCTACTCATTACATATAATTAGTGCACATATTATGGATGTATAGAACACATTCCTGTTACAGATAATATTGTAATTCCTGGATTTTAAGATTCATCTTAAGATCAAACGTTCTGGCTGACTGGAACAACTCTCCCCTTCCTTGGCACACACAAAGCACCACAGAATGCTTATATGTGCACACTCACAGACAGTTTTGAACATGTTGCAGGCTCTCATTATATAACCAAATCCCTTTGATGTGTCTGTCTGTTGCTTGGAAATCAGTGTGAGACTTCCACAGTCCACTGGAAGCTTCAGGTTAATTAAATCTATCATTCCTACGCGGGGCCTGGTATGATCAGTGATTGAGGCAGCCAGGTAGCAGCAACTTGTTGGGAAGTCTTCACAGTTCTTCCACCTACTCATTATCACTTCTTTGTCTTAAACCAATGTTCTGGTGGGGTCAAGCAACTTCGGAAGAAGTTGTAGTAGCTGAATAAAACACATACTTTACATGGGTAGGAGCATGTTTCTGGAGAAACCTGTTGCATAAATCCTTGTTAAGGAGATAGGCTAGGCCCTAATGCATCTTTTTCTGCTAGTAGTAGCTTTACAAACAGGTAAAAAGCTTTGTGACACAGCCAGTCCGCTCTCTTTATGTATGACCCCGTATTGTCTCACTGCAGTAATGGCAATGGAAGGAGCAGGCAAGGCACCTGGATACCCTTTTGAAACCTCTATGTGTTCAGTGTCTGATAACTCTAACCCTGCCAGGAACCTTGCACTCTGCCTTATCCTCTCAGGCTCTTTGAAAAGAGGTGATGACTGCAGCTGGGGTTCAAAGGAAACCTGCTCTTTCAAGGGAGGGAACGGAAAGAAGCTCAAAGATGTCAGAACACAGGAATACCTACAGCGGTTTCGAGATCCACAGGATTTCTTATACCATTTATGGTGCTAACAGGCAGGAGCCATGCATGTTCCAGCCAGGGATGGGATGGTACCATCACCCTCGAGACAACTTTGCCAGGAACGTTTGCAGACTGGAACCTGATGAATCTCCCATCCTTGAAGCTGGATTTTTCCATATCATCAATTCCCAGTGTGCTAATCAAAGTGGTATCGCTCTTGGAAATAGCCTAGGGGAACAAAGAATACAATATATTGAAGTGGAATGAAAACCAGGCAAAGGCATGGGTGAGGTGCAGCAGCTACCAACAAGTATTGAGCTGCCTTGCTCAAGGCAGCATCAGAAAAAATAAGGTAAAGGTGGAAAAGGGAGTGGAATTTATTATCTAGGTTCAGCTACATCTACATGGATTGAGCACAGTAGTGTAAAATGTGTCTTGCCCGAGCACTCAGTCTCCACTATGGTTGGTCAAATTCAGGTGAGGTGATATCAGGCGGTAGGTACTCATTGGCCCCCTCAGGGGAAGAGGAGGGTAGGGCACTCCTGGAAGCAGGAAGGTTGAGTCACTCAGCTCTATTCTCCTACAAGTAGTCATGCAATTTATGAGATTAGATATGTAATCTGTACTGTCGCCAAAGTGGTAAATGAATAAAGGAGATTGCAAAAGGAACGGAAACTCATTCAGATGAAATTGTGTGTGAAAGTGAGAAGACAATACACTGCAGAAAATAATAAAAGAATAAAAACTTTTTAAGTTAAAGGAGCTGAAATTTTACAGATTCTTAAGTAGTACTGCATTGTCAGAGCTTTTTGCTGGGCATTAACAATGTCTCCCTGTTTCCTAGTAAATACAGAGATACTTCTAAAATTTTCTAGATAAGACTCTCACATACGAGGAGATAACTTTGAAAAAACTCTTTCATTTTTTTTCTCTCCCCTTTTATAAAAAAATCCATTTTTGACTCTCCAGAGTTTGATGAGAGTTTGTGAATTTGTGGGAGTATGTGGGGATTGGGTCCACCTAAAAAGGTCATCCATAGTCTAAAGCAGTTACCAAATGTATACATATTCCACAATGCAAGAGCAGGGAAACTCCCTGAAACTTCTTTATCTCTGAAGATAGAATGAGTTTCCTGTCTTCAAAAGCCCTATCGTTCTTTCCAAATACATATTGAAATTATAATACCCAGAGTTGTCTGGAGAAACAAAATATATTGCCTAGAAAGTAAGCTACTTTCTCCCAAAGGTACTCCTAATAATTTAAAATATCTAGAAGTTAGCTGGATATTTTCAAGAACAAATACATGTAGTTCCTGTGCAGAATGATCTAATCATGAGGTGTGAGAAGGGAACTCTGAAGACCTCTGTCAAGTTCCTGATTCAGCCACTGATTTTCTCCCCATGATTGTCAAGGTCATCCAGCCTTCCTATACCTCATTTCCCAGGTGTAAAACAGGTTGATTTTTCCATAACTCAAGTTGATGTTAAGAAAGCAGAGTTCCTTATGTTTTCAATATGGTAGGACAGAGGGCTTGGGCTGCACAGACATAACTGAAATCCATTCATTGTTTTCCTTCACTGTGTTCCTTCTTGCCCTGCTATAGAAGGTGTTGGAAAAGTCACTACCACCTTTATTCCACGTTGTTCAAACATAAGTTTTGACACAATTACAACTGGTGCACCTGGGGAAAAGAAGTACAGAATAGAGCTCAGCTGTGAACTTTTTCATAATGACCACAGATCCTAAGATGAAGAATGCCAGGAAATGTTTTCTTTATCCTAACCAGCCTGACTCCAGAAGCACCGAAGTTATCCTGACCTAACTGGCTCTGTGAATGCCCAGAAGAAAGCAACTCATATGTAATTGCTGTGATTGCTTTGTAGATGTAGGACTGAAACGCAAGCTTAGTAAGTGCAATGAGAGCTTAGATGCACTTAGTCCTAGACTTGTGGTCTGTGCAATTACAGAAAAGGCTGCTCATTAATTTAGTCTCCAGATATATTTTCCTCAGACCCTGCTATTCTGAAATGTGCCCTTCTGAAGAACAGCTAAAACTACATACCCACAGAAGTTAAACAATCCATCCTTTGGTTGAGACAGTTTTGAGATCTGCATTCTCACATTAGCCCACCTTCCAAGGAAAAAGGCTGCACGGAGATGTCCTTTTTCTCCTGGTGCTCCTCACTGTCCTTGTAGGATACTGGAACAACTGCATGCATCGCAGGTGAAATGCACCTGGGGACTGTTGAGATTGAGCACATTTTCCTCTTGCAAATAGCCATGCGTGAAGATAATAGTCTGTCCTGAAAGAAATCAAGAAGACGAAGCAGCAGAAATGTAGTGCATCCCTGGAGAGAAGCGTGCAGCTCCAGCACGTGGGTCCAGGTGCTGACAGTCCTGCACGCGAGATGTAACTCACAGCTCTGGAATCTTGAGCTGGAATTTGCTCTGGGATATGTCACTGGCTCCGTGTGCCTGGCTGGCTGGCAGCCACAGGGAGAGCAGTGCCTCCTGGCAACTCAGAGCGGGGCGGATCGCACTTCAAGCAACAAAGTACTTACTGCAGTACTCAAGAAGGTAACAGCAGCTAAGGGTAGTTAGGACTGGACATTTTCCAAAACATCTGGAGCAACTGAGCCTCTTAAGCCAGCCCAGCCCAGTGCTCAGGTTGGGATCTGGGACTGTTATGCAGGTGTTTGTATACCGGCTCCCGTATTCGATAATTAATTGCTACAGTGTATGAATGCTTGAGCCAAATGTGTGCTCCTAATCCTTCCTCTACATCTTTTGACTTTCTTATCTCAACAATCTCCTAATGGGAAGTGGTGTAGGCCAACACACAAAGTGTCTAGTAGCTAGAACTCACTTGCACTTTCAATACTTACATATCTATCTTAATAAAAGGAACTGGGGTTTTCCACCCTGCTTGGCACCAGAATGGCTTCCAACCTCCACAGGAGTTAGTACTGATGCCCCTTTTTACTGGAATTTTGCTTTGCTGTGGGCATCAGTCCAATAAAATTTATCTTGCACAGCTTGGTAATATCCAATGTTTCCACAGGGGGTGCAGAGGCTGGAACTGCAGTAGGAAGAACCTGCTTCTTTTTTGCCATTCAGACTTGGTAAAATACAGCTGAATCCTTCTCAAACACAGTTTGCCTGACTAATAGCAGCATGCCACGTTCAATATACCAGTCACATAGAGATCACAATATTGTAAGTAGTAAAAAATCATAAATTAATATTATATGAAGTACTTATGAGAGCCTTCATAATACTGTCCTCTTTAAAATACTGTGGCTAATGCCCAAGCTGATGCCACATCTTCTTCCCCACTCTGTCAAAACCATTTCAACCCTGTGTAAGAAGGCTTGACACCTACTAACAAGAAAAAAAAAAGCAAAGGTGTGTGTTTATCTTATTGAGGAATTCCATCCAAATGTAAGTATTTTTGCTAAGTTATTCTTCATTGCAAAGAAAATACTAACTGATATTAAATAATGGCATGGGCCTTTATCGCTGTAGCAACAAGACAGAGTAGCATGGCTACAAACTCTTCAGAAGAGATAGGCATGGAAGGAGAGGCGGTGGGGTGGCCCTGTATGTTAAGGAGTGTTTTGATTGTGTGAAGCCTGACAATGGTGATGATCGGGTTGAGTGTTTATGGGTAAGAATCACGGGGAAGGCCAACAAGGCAGATATCACGGTGGGATGCTGTTATAGACCACCCAACTGGGATGAAAAGGCAGATAAAATATTCTGTAAGCAACTGGGAGAAGTCTCACAGTCGCTAGCCCTTGTTCTCATGGGGGACTTCAACTAACCAGACATCTGCTGGAAATAAAATACAGCAGAGAGGAAACAGCCCAGGAGGTTTCTGGGGTGTGTGGAAGATAACTGCCTGACACAGCTGTCAGCGAGCCAACTAGGGAAGGTGCCCCGCCTGTTGCTTGTGAACAGAGAAGGACTTGTGGGTGATGTGACAGTTGGAGGCTGTCTTGGGCACAGCAATCACAAAATGATAGAGTTTTTGATTCTTGGCAAAGTAAAGAGTGGGGTCAGCAGAACTGCCACCTTGGACTTCTGGAGAGCAGACTTTGGCCTGTTCAGGCGTCTGGTTGGCAGAGTTCCTTGGGAGGCAGTCCTGAAGGGCAAAGGCATCCAAGAAGGCTGGACATTCTTCAAGAAGGAAATCTTAAAGGTGCAGGATCAGGCTGTTCCCATGGGCCAAAAGATGGGCCAGCGGGGAAGAAGACCGGCCTGGCTGAACAGAGAGCTTTGGCTGGAACTCAGGAAAACAAGGACGGTTTATGGCCTATGGAAGAAGGGACAGGCAACTCAGGAGAACTACAAGGATGTCATTAGGCTATTCAGGAAGAAAATTAGATGGGCTAAAGCCCAACTAGAACTTAACCTGGCTACTGCCGTTAAAGAAAATAAAAAATGTTTCTATAAATCCATTAACAACAAAATGAGGGCTAAGGAGAATCTCCATCCTTTGTTGGATGCAAGGGGAAACAAAGTGACAAAGGATGAGGAAAAGGCTGAGGTGCTTAATGCCTTCTTTGCCTCTGTCTTTCATAGTAAGACCAGCTGTTCTCTGGGTACCCAGCCCCCTGAGCTGGAAGACAGGGATGGGGAGCAGAATGAAGCCCCGATAATCCAAGGGGAAATGGTTAGCGACCTGGTACACCCTTTAGATACACACAAAATCTCTATTCTTGTTGAGTTTGGATTTATTTTTTTTTTTAAATACCAATGAAGTTTAATGACTAGAAAAGCATTTATTAGTGTTGTCCATACATAAAGAAAACAGACAATGGAACTTCAAAAGAACATACAGGCAGTGTTGAGCACAAGTGCTTTAGATGCTTGAGTAAGGGGTCCAGTCCTGGGTGTATGTACAGACTTGTATAAGACATTTTAGCTCCGCATCTCTGTTTACCTGCCAGAAAATGAATACAATGTGCTTCATACAATAGGAGAAAAGAGAGAATTGAAGTTTGCAAAGTTTTCTGACTTCCTTTGATGAGATTGGAAAACTGAAGCTTTGCAAAATTATGGAAAAAATCTGGAAATCTGTTGCCCTTCATGATCATGATGATGAAAACCTAATGATAATGTAGTTCCCTATCAAAATGTTGCTTGCACTGGCTAAGAAAGCTGAAGTCTGCAAAGCTGCAGAAGTATTTTAAAAACTGTTTTATAAGCAAGACTTTGCCTAGATCCTGTGAAAGATCAATGTTTGACAAAGGCTTAGCACTTAGAGAGAAATCTAGTTAAACAGAGAGAGGCAATAGTTGAAGTTTATTTTTCTTAATATTTTTTATGTCAACAGTATTGTACATAACCAAGAAGTGCATAGCACTGAATTCATCACTTTGGCTAGCACAGCTCAAAGAGGGGAAAGGAGACTACTTATATACTTCTGCATAGAGTATGTAACATCCATTGGTAACACTTGTGTCGCAATTTACGTGCAAATAAAATCTATAACATCTTCAACTTGTCAAGTGTCGTCTGTTGTGTATATACAAAATCAGAAAAATATATTCCTTTTTTTTTATATACACTATATAACATGAGAATAAAATCTGGAATAGTTAGCAGTAATTTAGATGAGACTAGACTTTCACGATGCAGAGCTTTAGAAACACTTCCTCAACACTTTTTATCTTGCACCATTGTGATAAAAAAGTTGCAGAGAGAAAGCAAGCTTTCTGGACAGTATTCCTCAGCCACCTTTTTCTGATCAATATAATCTACATCTTCAACACAGTCTTGAGGACTGTGTTCTAGCTTTTTTTCAGTCACAGAGGCAGCTGCTGGAGTCTGAACATGAACTGTGTTCCCTTTTGCAGAACCCACTGACGTTAGTAGGCTTGAGTGGGTCAACTTGAGATGAGCACTTTGTGGACCTTTCCTACATACTTTAGATTTTAGGACACTTTTGGGGTCTTGACAGATCTGCTTTTGCTTCTTTAGGGATCGAGAGACTTGTTTCCAGTAGGATTTCTGGTTTGCTGCATACTGTGGACAGGTGGAAGGGTCTCCAGAGAATTCACACTGGAACTTGCTGTCACCATGCTTGCACTCTACGTGCATAGTAGGAGCATTCATGTTCGTCACTGCCCAGGTGCATTCAGCATTTTCTTTGGTTTTAAACTTGCCTTTAGGAGATGATTTTCCTCCTTTTGACTTCCGTCCTTTTTCATTTTCTTGATTAGATTCAGGTTTTTTCCCACTGTTTTCTATGCCTTGTCTTCCCTTTTTTCTTTCCTTCTGTCTTTCACAGTTGGCTAGTAGCATCTGGGAGACCAGAATCAACACACAAAGAAGTCCAAAGCTTTTGATCCTCATGGTCTCTGTTTGCCTTGTTATCTGCCTTCAAAACAAACAAACAAAAACATAAAAACATTTTCACTTAATGCTGGACTCCATTTGACAGTTGCAGTATTTTGGACATAGTATTGCACTGCTCTTTGATACCTATTAAAACTTTGTTACTGGCAAAATCCTCTGCCCTTTGTGTGAATAATACCTGATTTCTAGAACTATTGCTTATTATCCTTGACAACTGCAGATGGCTATGGAGTAAGTCTTTCTGATCCAGTAACATAATTACCTGTGCAATGTGGAACAGAAAAGAGTCACTCCCAGGACATGTTACTGCCCAGTGACTGAGGTACCTTAATTAAAATCTCTTCTGCAGTCAGAGAAGGAATTTGAACCTGGGATCTGTCAATCTCAGATGGATATCTCAAGTTATAGCATATAAAGCTGTTGTTGTTCCCATGACCTCCCATCTTGTGAATGGCACATAAGCGATTTGACTCTAACCTCTGGCTTCTCTTCAGAAAAACGCCAGGCAGAAAGGAAACCATTTGTTTCAAGCTGAGCAGAATTATTTCTTAGGCATCCTGAAAATTGTCTTAATTCACTGGTTATGCCAGTATTTCAGTTTTCTGTTGAAAAAGAAACAAATTATAGTAGTCTTTCCAGAACCAAAAAAGTAACTAATGGTGCATTCTTTACTGCCTTGCCTGCTAAACAAACAGAACTACCTTTTTGCTTTTGAAGATACCTGCAGTGTACTGGGATGCGTCTAAAACTACCAAACTCAAGGGACAAATATGCAACCTCAGTTTTGAAATTTAGCTAGTCAGCAAATTATTATCAAGCTGACCCCTGCAACTGCACAGGGCACGTTTATTTCTGTAGGTGTTTCTCTTTATGAAACAGCTTTCAGGATCAAGCATACAGTAGAAGGTTTCAATCTGGTATTTAGTTGATTAAATCCCTAAATATATTTTTCAGATGCTTCCATCATAGCCATTTCTGTAGCCAAGCATCCATGTTAGAAAGCAGAAATTCATCTACAGGCATGCTAATAAGGAATCTATTCCAACATTCAGCTATCTGCAAATATCTTTAGTTATATAAATTTAGAATCTAGAATACATAGGTAGCAGCAGCTGTGAGCAGGTCCTATTTTTGCATAGTTCTTAGTTGACTGGCTTCATGCCTTATACTATACACAGAGATTTTTAATTCCATAAAACCCTCTTCAGAGAACATCATTTAGTACTTAGATTTATGTTGCAAATACAGCAACTAATAACATTAAAATGAATAATAATGTGACAGAAACCTTCTGTTGCAATTGAAACAGTGCAAAAGTAAGATAACCAGAAGACATACCTTGCACAGGACTTGGAGATACCCAAATGCAACTCCTGATGCAACTCGTCTCTTTCAAAAGAATCAGAGCTAGTTGTAAAAGCAGCGTGATATTTATAAAGGCGGAGACACACCTTCAGGTCTCCAGGAAGACTATTACAACACAATAGGATACTGCAGTGCCATGTTCATTTACCTCTGACACACCTCCTTGGAAAAAGGCCAGTTCTCATTCCTAGTACAAAAGCAAAAAAACAAACCCAACAACCCAGCAACCAGCTATGGTAGGGTGACAAGGTGTGTTTGTGTAAATTAGATATTACTTTAGCCAAGTCCTTCCCTCTTCATGAACAATGATAAGAACTTTATTAGATCATGAGCTTCTCTAAAAGAGCTTTTCTCAGCCATTGAGGGATCTATCCTACAATGCCCTCAACAAGTTGCACTACCATTGTGTTTAGCAGAATTTGGGTAGTGTTCAGTGATTATTTGTGAAATGAAAGCCATTGCATAAAGCATTTCAAAGTTAATTTTGAACATTTTGTTATCTCCTGTCACAAAAATGCATTGGAGAACATTTAAAAAACAAAATAAGTAATTATGCTGCATTAAGGACAGCATTCATCATGGTGGATGGTCAGAAGCACAAAGTTCAGTAACAAATACAAGCTCCCTCAGAATTAGTGACTGTGTGGGGATCGGTTGCACAGCACTGATCTATGCTCCTCACTCTCTGCCTGCTTTTGTGTATGTTCAGTGTGTTACATCACAAGGTTTCATTATAGAACCACATCTAATGCATATTAACCTGAAAAAGATGATGACATCGAAAGAGCAAGCACTAGACAAACACAAAAATACATTCAGAGTTGGGAATATCCATTAATGAATGGATAAAGCAGCTAGTGCCTTTGTAGCTTGGTTGCTTCAGGTGATTTTACTGGAGAAAAGTGTGACATTTGTAATATGTGCTTGGGAAATAATTACAAGTATAAAAGGTGGGATTCAAGAGAGATAAAAGTAGAAATTGGTGTAAGATAGAGGCAGGTCTTCTTCTTTGACTTTTTCCCATTAGATATAAATGGAAGGAGACAAAGGGACAAAGCTATAGGTGAGGCATTGTCTGGATTGGTTTGGTGATGAGGAGACTGTTAACTTCCTGTAAAAAAATCAGAAGCCAAAAAAGGAAGAAAAATGTAATTCTGCAATGAGTGCAGGACAGCAATGTGGGGAATGGGATTAATTTACCTGAAATACTACAGGTCTGATGTGTGTGCGGGAACTATCTCCTAATCTCTCTAGGTATGTTCAGCTACCTTTGATGCTTTCTGATTGAGTTCAGCCATTAGATCTGCCTTGTTCACCTTTGATTGGCATGAGGTTTTTTCTTGCTGTTTACAAAATACCATATACTGGTGAAACTAATCACAACATATTGAAACTATTTAGGCCCTCTGCCATTCATCACTTCCAAAATGACCTATTTTGACAGCTTTGTCTAGCAAATTAAGTTTCAATGTCAGTCTCAGTTCAGCTGCCCCATTGTCAATGAGACATATCAGCATAGCTTACCTACTTGATAAATAATGGGGGAGCCAGGCAGAGAAAAGGCTGTGCAAGAGAAGATTTGCCCTTCTGCTGCTTTGATGTTCCCTGCCTGAGGTGGTCGCAGTCTGGACACATGTTAGCTCTTCCCATCTTTAGCATGTAGAAACTTCTGTAGTGAATTCTGCAGTTGAGTGCTTGTTGATATGGGTGATTACATCTTTAGAGATGATCCATCTTGAGCCAGCTGCACCTCTTGCCTAACCTGCTTACATTATTTTGAAATCCCAGTAAACCAAGATTTACTTATTTAGGTGCATAAAATACAGTCGCAGTCTATGGAGGCTGGTCTGGATACCCTGTGGTTTTATTGCTATGCCCCCAGAATACCTTTTTGGTTTTGTTTTATTTTGTTTTGGTTAGACATAAACTGATGTTTTAGGGATGCCTTTTACCTACCTGGGCATATAGTGCATATTCATAGCATACCCCAATAATCCCACTGGGAGCTGCCTCATCACTACCTCCAGGTGATCAGAACACCTGTTTTCTTCATCTTTCATCTTAAAAAGGAAATACAAAAAATTAAAGTAGGACCTCCATTTCTTAGGTGTTTAATTACCACCTAATTGTCAACAAAAAATTGCTGCAAAAACTTGTTTCCAATAGAATATTTTTTTTCTTTCTGGCATGTACATTTTAAATCATACCTTAGTCTTGCCCTTTGCTGAGCTGAAACGTTATTTGCTTGTAAACTGCAGGCAGTTTGGGGGCAGAACAAAGAGTGGAGACCAGTAATCAAAAGATACATGCAACATATAGCAACTCTGAACAGCTAATTTGGCAAGATCAAATTCATGGGGAACTCTTTAGTTATTAAAATAGAAAGGCACAGAAAACGTTTGGCAACACTAGGAAATAAAAGTAATCATTGGGAATTACAAACAGGGATGCCCAAATCCCAGTGTGTTTTGTATAGAAAATCTTAATCCACATGTATTCCTGCTGCCTTTTGACTAAAACTTGGGACAGTTAATCATCATTTTAAAATTTTCTTTAGAACTGTTATAATTAAATTTAGCTGGTGTTTTTCTCCTGATCAAACAAAGAGAGGAAGAGGTTTTATCCTTATTCCTAACTATGATTCATTTATATTGTGGAAGTGCAGTATTTTCTAAATTAGTCCTTATTGCTGCTTATATATTATCTATAAATATATCTATTTTTATATAGGAAATTATTATCATTTGAACTATTAGTTGCATTGGTGCATTATTTGCAAACTGCAATTTGTTTGTGGTGTCATCTGTGTGACATTGTGAGGCTCCTGCTCATTTATAGTTTTTTCCCCATAGAATAAAAAGTTAATTTTATATAAAAACAGTGAAAAGTTAGTTTAATTTACAAATAGTAAATGATCAATGAAGTCCCTTGACCACCTACAAATATGGCTCCATGTAATAATATCAGCTATTTCTCAGTCATACTTGTAGACATCTGGATATTGTTGTCCGTGCAAGGGCTCGGAGTGAATTAAAATAGATCCCCATCAGCGAAGTGATCAGCTGCTTACATTTCAAATTAATGTCCATGAGTACCGTTCTACAGCATTCAAGCAACCCTGATGATGGAGACTGAGTCTCTGCATCAGGTAATGTTCCAAGAGTATCAAAGGAGGACTTGATTTTAAAGGGACTCCAGGGATATGTGTAGAATCAGTCACAATTTTCCTCTTAGCTTAAACAGGCTTCCTTGAAAACTCTGTCACCTGGCACAACGTACCTCACAGTGATTCTCTAGAGTAAGTTTGCAAACATGGTTAAAAGAAGAGGATCAGGCACATGTATAATAAACCTGACTTTGCACTTTTACGTATACTCTAGAAGTGAATACACACCTGCTGCAAGACCTGAAGAGAGAATGACATTAAGCACTCTACAGCTAGAGTTCCTTGAAGCCTGACTAAATGGATGATGTTAAGCTGCAGTTACTGTCGGGGCGGAGGGTGGGTGGGTTTTTTGTTTTGTTTTTAATGTGACTAGCGTTCCAGGTGTTCCCTGCAAGTAAATGAATACCATCAATGTATGTAAATCAGACATTTTCAGTGTACACACATTATTAATACACAATTCGTATTATAATTAAAACAGACTAGCCTGTTCATGTACTAACAAAATATAATCACGTACAGGCTGTAGGTGTATACCATTTTGCTGAAAATATCTGCTGAAAGACTAAGTATATTAACAAATGTGGCAGTCATACCCCTACCTCCCTCTACCCTTTTTTCTGTGGCAGTGGGTTGTTCTCTGGCACCTCACTTCCATTCCCAGGTAAACAAGCTTCAGGCAAGGAACTCGTAACTTTATTTCCTTTTTAATTCTGTGAATCTAGTATCTACAAAAGGCAGTAAACCGACAGCCCTAACTGCTGAAGCCCTCTTACATAGCAACAAAAAGTTGTCACGTGGGCAGTGGCACCAGTGCCAGGCTTTCTGTATCCTATTGCCCATGCCCAGCATTTCAGCAAATTATCCCATAGCCTACCAGCATTTGTCCAGAAGAAGCAGTTAATTTAAAATGTCATGATGGTTTCAGTGTGCTGAGATCTGTTTACTAACTATTTTACATGGAGGCATAATTATTTGAAAGGAGGTTGAAGAAAAATCATCAGTTAACAATAATTTTCAGTTACTTTTGACCTGGAGTTAAATTCATATTAGTTAAATAAGTATGAAAAAAGGCAGCAGATTCTCTCTTGGCTGAGTCTTTAACAGCATCCAATCATTTCACAGTGGCCAAAACTGACAAGTGAATTTGGCAGAATAACATCCACGTGAAAAGTGATATCATCAAATTCAAGTAAGAAAGAAACAAAAACTAGCTAATTCAAACACGTTAACTTTAAGTTAATCACAGAACAACAGAAACTGTATGACTGCTGTATATTAATAGTAAGCTAATAAAAAGAAGAGCACCTTACAAGACTGAATGCTAAATGGTAAGGTTATTTTATAGCAAACTCCAGTTCATGCTGAGTTTGCCATTTGCAGATGCTCAGCCATCTCCATTAAGAACTAAATTCCTGAAACACTAGTAAATTAAGTGAACACTGCTCCTTAATACAGTGGTTATCTGTGAGTGAAACTCACAGCTTAATCATTTTATCCATCAGGTGTAGCCCCAGTATTACTGATTACCTTTCTCATCTATGAATTCAGTATTTCTTACTTGCAGTGTCATTCTTCATTGACTTGCTGCATTTTGTTGGCAACATTTTGATTGAAATATCCTGAAATTCATTACTGATGAAGTATAAGTTGTCTTCAGCAGAGCTCTAACCCTCTTGCCTCCCAGCTCATACCTGGCAGTCAGCAGTTGTTCATCTATTACCTAGCTGCTTATTGAACACCCTCGCACACGCACTCAGAAAAGGGACAGTTTGTTTTCAGACCTGCAGAGTATTGCTTTATCTTGGTAGGCAAAGACAGTGGTGTTTCCAGAAACATGTAAGTGGTTTTCATTAACCCAAGGAGATCCAAGCCAGTGATGGAGCACGACCATTAGGAATGTGTTCCTGAAATGATGAGGAAATCCCTCTTGTTTCATTAGATAATACAGAGGAAAATTCTGTGGACCACATGTATATGGGAGACAGAAAACATTGATGCCAAATGGGGTTGACAGAGTGTTTCACCTTGGCAGGAAGAGGCTTTCCAAATTCAAACAAGGACAGGAAAATTCTAGATGCCTCTTCACCCTTAATTTTATTGTGAAAGTACATTGAACCAACCTTAAAGAAAGTTTGCCTTGATTTTGAAACAATTCCAAGACAAAGAAGTATAAATAATTGCCATTGCTAACTAAACATGACTACCCTCTTCTATACAGGATGTTAAATGCTGATACCATGATAAAGATGATTGCTACTATAAGAGTTAGGGGGAAATATATCCCAAACGAAGTAGATCCTAAGCTTTTGGTGCCTGCATATTTGTGTCTGGTAATGTTACAGGGCCACTAAAGAAGAGATGGGATTAGATAGATTAAAAAAAAAAAAAAGTTTTTTCCTCTTCTTTGAAATTTAGCTTTCACAGAATACAAAGACTATGTTTTATAAAGAAAAAATAAAAGGAAGAAAATCAATGTAAAATAGAGGGATACTATACTGAAATGTGTGTTTCATACTGAGTCTTCCAATAACAGGAAGAACTTAACCTAAAAAAATGAATTTTACATGTTTTCATTTAATTTTGGTTCTAATAGAAGTTATCACTTCTCTGTCTCAAATACAGCTGAAGACTCTCCAAGCACAATCACCTCATTGTCCTGTGATTTTGTTTGAGCAGGCTGGCTGCTTGATTTGTTAGCATAGATTCACTATATTCAGGGCACGCTCAAGTTGGTTTGGCAGCCAGGGGAAACAAGTATTGACTAATTGCCATCTGAACTATTTAGCCTGCTAAGATTTTTATAGCTTAGAGCAATGCAAGAGCCTGTCTGTCTGACCAGAACGGCTTCAGAAACACAATCAGACAAAGGATTGCTCTCTTACAGAAAGATAAAATGAGTAAAATAATAAAAAGATGCCATTGCAAATTATTGCCTGCATGTAGACTGGAGTCAGGGTAATGGCAAGTCATGCATACCTGAGAAGAAAGAATTTGACAGGTTACATGAAATCATCAGATACATATTGCTAGAACACAAGGGTCTGTCTTATGAGCAGCGCTGTTTACCATAAGCACTGAGCTTAACACTCCAACCAAAAAATTCTTGCAGCTGTCACAAATGCTTTATCTCTTGTTAAAGCATTGCAGTAAAAAATTCCCCATATGCTTATTCAGATGAATAGCTGAAGAAAGCCTTTGCATTAAGGCAATACCCATGGAGTTACTAACGGCAGACAAGGCTAAGAAATGAAATTCAGCCCTCTTCTAATTCTAATTCACCTTCTCATAAAGGTAAGATTTGTTTTTCTTAGCAGGAATTTGAAATAACTTAGGCACTTCAGGTTTTTTCCCAGTGTTCTCCACTGAATTAGTTCCTTTACAGGCAGCTAAACTATTAATCGATCCTGCATAGGTGAAGGGAACCAAGATCAGCTGAGGGTTACAATGTGGTTTGAAACATTTCAAATATTGACCAGATTAGTGGTGAAACTCTTCCTCACCTCGGTGTGGTTGCAGAACATGAATGGACAGAGTATGTACTGGCCAAGATGTAGTATATTGGAAAGACATTCTTTCCTAGCTGCTGATCACTATTTTTGAGGTTGTGTCTGGGCTTCTGTAAACCACATCTGATCTGAACTGATATAATCAACAGTATTTTTTTTCAAGGAAGATGCAGCAATTATCTTTTCTACCTTTTACTTTAAGAAATCAAAGCAACTTAGATTTCCTTTCTAGCTTTTCTCTAATGCAGTCCTGGTTAGAATAGATGGACTTTCAAAAGTCTGGATTTGATATCAGTGATAACTCTGGTCTTTGTCTGTTCTCAGGATCTTTTCCACAAAGCGTGAAGCTGTTCTGTAAATAAATGAAGCTGTACCCATAACTATATATGTGCATATATACATAGAGGTGTAAATCTATGTGATAATATAATATAATATAATATACATCGAATAGTTTTCTCTCTTTTATTATAGTTCATTAATTTTAGTGGGTTTATTTGTATATTTGTTGAAATAAGGGGTGCACATATGTGTGTGGAGAGAGAAGAATAGATTGATCTACTCTGAGAAAGTGTATTGCATAAACTTTTATGAGTTTATCACTGCCTGGTAATTTTCTGGCTTTTAGCACTGGTTCTAAGCACGGCAAGATGTTTCTACCACTTGCTATGGAATAAATATTAATTTCAACTATACTTTTTAGATATAATGGGAAAATGGAAATGAAGAAATCGCTCCAGGAAAAGGAAACCAGCCCCAAGAATGGAAAACTGGGGACTTTATGGTGTAGGAGCCTGTGCTAGGTTTGGCTGGGATAGAATTAAATTTTATAGCAGCCCATATGGTACTGTGTTTAAAATTTGTGACTAGAACAGTGCTAATAACACAGTGATGTTTTCGCTGTCACTGAACAGCATCAAGGCCTTCTCTATTGCTGGTTCTGCCCTCTCTCTGGTGAGTAGGCTGGGGGTGGGCAAGAGGTTGGGAGGGGACGCAACCAGGACACCTGACCCCAGCTGACCAAAGGGACTCAAGGGATATTACACACCATGTGATGTTGTGCACAGCAATAAAACTGGGGGCAGCTGTTGCTTGGAGACTGGCTGGGCATCAGCCTGCTTGTGAGAGGTGTAGAATGAATGTCTTTGTATCACTTGGTGGTGATGCAAACTCACTCACTCCCTCTTCCCTTCACCTATTAAGCTGTCTTATCTTGACCCACATTTTTTTCTCTCTTTTGTTTTTCTGATTCTCTCCTCCATCCCACTGGGGAAGGGGAGTGAGTGGCTGGTGGGTCCTACATTGCTGTCTGAGGTCAACCCACCACAGAGACTTCAATCCTGCAAACAATTAACAGAAATTTTTATTTCAGTGGATTCCAGGTGAAAAGAAATCAACAGAGAGTTCAGTCCATGCGCAGAACTTCCCCTTTGCTAAAAATACTGATGGCCAAGCTACACCAATACTGCTTTGGCTCCAAGCCTCTCAGCCACAACAGTTATCATAGCAAAGACAACAAGAAGGTACAGTCAGAGTTGTGACAACTCCTTTGCTGATTTACATTACTACATTTGAAGAAACTATTTCATCCACATGGAAAAAACTATCTTGGGCTAACACAAGCTATGCCAACCACCGTAGCCTGATCTATGCACTGACAGGATTAGCCATAAAGTTTATCCTCTATAATCTTTGTGTTATCCTTCAAACATAGTATAAGCATCCTTTAAATGCACTTGGGCTGTAAGGCTCACGAGCTCACATCTGGAAGGGGCTCTGAAAACTGCTGAAAGCTCAGCAAGTCAGAAGAATGCCTCTGTGGGCTGGTAGCTCAGCATTTGCACATCTGACATAAGCTTCTGAAGGCACAGAGAAAGGACAAAGGGAATGGACAAATCTTATTCATCATTTTCATTTTACTGAGATCAGTATGTTTGGTACACAGTGAATAGAAGCCATTAAAAAAGAAAAAGGTTTCTTGACCTGTCTTTCCAAGTTCCAGTGCAACTTGTTATGATTAGCAAAAGCTGAAAGGACACACATCCCTCAGCATTTATGATAGATGTGGGGTTTGCTCAGTTAACCAAGAGAAGATATGATGTCTCTGACCATATTGTTCTTTCAAGACTTAAGACAATTTCTAACTCTACAGCTCCTCCATGTGGAGATCATTAACAAACAAGATATTAATAATCCTAAACACTAGGTATTAATACTTTTTTTTTTTTTAATGGGTTTGCAGAAGACTAGTAGTGTTCTAAATATTCAGGAGATTTTTTAGAGGTATTCAACTCTGTTCAGCCAGAAACCCATTTTCTGAAAACAGGTGAAAAGCAGTGCAGTAATTCCATACATCAGAATGCCACTGCTAATGCTGCGGTGTTACAATTCCAATTCTACTTTAAATTACCCTTTTTCTCTGTTATCACATGAATCAAACTAACTTTTTACTCATGTTTAATTCTATTTGTTCCTGTGTGCCTGCATAGAAATCTCACATCTATGTCCTGCTTCATGCTATCAGGGAATTTGGGGATTTTGTCCTGTATTTTGGTAAAGAGGACCTAAACCCTGGTTCACTCACCTGCTGGTTGGGAGCAGGGCTGAAGGCTTTATCTAGTAAAGAACAGCCTTCCCATAAATAGAATGACTACAAAGGGCAAAAGCAATCTTTTTCATCACTGTCTTCTCACCATGTAGACCCTTGCAAATTTTAGTTTTCGGATAATCAATGAAATCTTGGCCTTCCCAAGGGCCCTTTCCTGTTAACACATCAATATGCACTCTGTTCCTCCAGCTCCCCCAGATCAGTTGCTTCCTATGTGTACAAAGCTTTTTTTTATATATATAAAAACACAGACTAGGTTTTAAATATTATTTTTGTTCTTCTCATCAGTTCTTTCTCCCTTCTCTGAATTGTATTTAAGGTAATGAACAGAAAGAACCAAAGAGTAATGGTTTTAATTAAGTATAAACATAACTAGACCAGAGAAACACTTGCATTCAGACTGGAGATTTACATTAAACTATATGCTAGCACACATAGGCAGCTCTGTATTCACTGGACACACTACGGATATTAATCTGCACTTTGCAGCATGACAGATTTACAGTTGGAAGAACTAACGAGATGCAGACAAACAGATAAGCAAGCAGATAAAATTGTAAGCAGCAAGACCTGAGAAAGAGTTTGCAGTGCAGAATTTCATTACTGTATCTGTAAGCATAACCTACTGTGCAACGGGCTGGCTCTGTTTGAGAGCCCTCACTGCATGTTCAAGGTCCAAACCTGGGGCATGTGAGGGACAGACTTTGTTCCCACGGGTGTACTCAGCTAGCAGAATTACAAAAACGAGTGTTAAATTTTTGTTTCTGCTTAAATGCAGACCTACTGCTATTGAACATATTAGCTTCTGTCGAAACACCTGCAGTCAGAGGCCCCCTTACATGTCTCTGTTTCCTAACCTCTTAGAGGTGGATAACGGTACTTCTCTACCGCAGATGGATGCAAGAAAGTTACCTTTATATTTCTTCTTTTGGTAAACATCCTGAAATGTACAAATATAAGGCAATGTGGAAATAAAATGTATTACAATTTTAAACAATTTCTACAACTGGAGAAATTAACTTCTAGCTGAGTTCAGTATTCTGTTGTACTCAGTTTTCCTTTCCAGGTCTCCAGGCTGACAAGCAATGCACTTTCTACAACAGCTTTGTGTAAGCACACTAGCAATTAAATTGTTGTATGTCTCTTTAAATAACAACAATTATTTTTGTTTTGAATAACTTTTAGATAACACAGGAGAAAACATAAACATGATGATGACATGGAGAATTAATTACCTGAGGATTTCCTTTTCAGATGGATTTCTTCCTCTCTCAGACATTTACAATGTGCTTTTCTTCTCACATATGCTGAAGGCAGTCAGTTTTCTACAGTACTTTCTGGTCCTTGACAGCATATTTTCCTTGCTTGTATAAATTATGCTGAAGCTGCAAAGTAGTCATATATTGCTTTTTTGCTATTTGAGTTCAACTAATACGTGGATGTTTAAAAAGGGCCATGATATACCCAGAAGAATAGTTTGCCTGGTGGTAAGGCTTTAAGGTAATCTTTAATTTTGGATCCTGGGTTCTTTCCAAATCAGAAACACTTATGACACAATCCTCCACATAAAATGATTAAGAGTGAGGAAGGGAAAAAAACAGTTTGCCCGTTCCATCATATCACTGTGATTGATCTATTGTATTTCAAATGAAGTATGTTCCTGCCAAAGGACACTGCTGCTGCCGAGGTGAAATACGTAGCGTTCTATAAAAAGTTTTATAGTTCCCTAAGCTGAAGGAAAACAGTGTTTCTGATCTCTTCCAGTTGTTGACTCGCCCTGACCAAGAAGATGGCCAGACGCTATGTGATCAGTATGAAGCAAACCCAAAGGCTATTGAATTGATTCCAACTGTGTAAAAGACTTCAGGCCCAAGAAGGCAGGGGAAGCAGATGGCTGCAGATGATGTTCCTTGTTGATGCTACTCAATGGCTTTTATCTCTTCTTGTCTGGTATATTGTGAAAAAATATCTTTTATCATCCCGGTGTAGCTTACCTTCATGGCAGACACAAAGTGGATTTCTATGGGCAAGTTTTAACAACAGGTCTTGGAACATCTTTCTGATGAGAAAAAGTGCCTCAGGATGGGTCCTGGGGGACAGCAGTATCTGAGGCAGGCCTTGGGGAAAGATGGAGATCTTGTCCTGAAAAAACATGTCTCCACAGCGTGATCTGGCATCCACCCTTGGGGCAAACCCACCACCCCATGGCCCCAGTTCATCAACACAACTCGAAAGACATCGGTATCTCTCCTGCTCTGGCCTCCAGCCCCTGGCAGGGTCCTGTCAGCCACACCTCCCCTCAGCACCGCTGCTCCCAGCTGGGCCCTGCAGAACAGCCAAAACGCCCACGTCTGCCGGCAAACCACCCTCCTCAGCACCACCCAGGGCCCCAGAGCCACAACCCAACCCTGCAACATGGCCCTACAACACAACACAACACAACAACACAACACCACACCACACCACACCACACCACAACACAACACAACACAACACAACACAACAGTACGCACCCCTCCAGGGCCTGCACAGCCTGCTCACACCTGGGCCACGGGCAGCTCACTCAGGAGATGACCCTCATGGAGGCCATACAACTTTTTCCCCATGTAAAAAACAAGTGCTGCTCAAACACTCGAGCTTCATCTTCATTTGTGCCATCTGAGGCATGAAAGAGCCATGATGGTCTCAGGTAATGTTTTCTGTACACAGATGTGGGAACCCTACTCCATGCTTCCCTCCTGTCACCTTCCCACACTGACCAGGTCTCCCACATTACCACGAGGGCATCAGATAACCTCCCCCCAGCTGCAAACCCGAATTTGTGGATTCCCAAATTAAATTTTGGGAGCACAGAAGACAGAGGATCACCTCAGTACCTTGGTGACACCACCCACATGACCCGCACCTGCCTTGAAGCGGGGTGAGAGGGGAGGACGGTGGGCAGCACTCCTGCCAGGCTGCAGGGCTACTTTGGCAGAGGAAAGGCGAGGGTCCTCCGTCAGAGTTTAGAGCCTGAATTTCCTCACCGTGTCCTTCATCGGGAAGTTTCTAGCCCTTTTCAGTTCTTACGCCAATTCTTAATTTTATCACAGCCGCATTTGTGAGGAGGGCCCCCTCACACACTCTGTTATGCCAGTAAGACAAATAAAGGGGCAACCAATTTCACCATTTGCACATGAATTTTTATGGGCGGCAGTGACAGAGTAGTGCAGGTTTTTATGCCTGCAGCCAGCAGACCTAGAAGGACACGTCTGTTCCCCCTCCTGACTACAATCATTGTAAGCCCAGCGGCAGTGGGGACATACCAGGGGTTGGAGGGCCATGGCGAGCAGCTGCCTATGCAAACAGTTTCATAACCTGCTGAGAGAGGGAGACGGGGAGGGGAACGTGAACTTTCAAATCAGACATCAGCTTCATTTTTTTCTGTAATATAGCTACTCTGGAAATTCAGCACTTGGCCTCCTGCCTAATGTTTATGCAGTTAACTGTGTATACAAGATGTGAAAGTGAAATAAATAGATTCTCAGTGTGCCTGACATGACGTGTCCGTGTCTTGTCATCATACTGACTGCATCTTTTCCACTTTGTTTTCTTATTCCTGGTTTTGTATATATATCACATACTTTTTGTCATTGTAAAGTGATCTGTGAAGTCTGATGAGAGCAATTCTCTGGTTTGTAAGGGGAAAAGCAGAGCGCGCCAAAATAAATCTCCTGTGCTGCATCTGACTCCACTCCAGAGAAGACGACAGAGATTGGGAAAAGTAACAGCAAGAGAAACAGAAAAAAAGAAATCGACAACCGTACAACTCCTAAAGAAGCAGGAATGGCAACCAGTAACTTTGGGAAATTTTAGTTTTTCCTTTGTCGTCTTATTTTTGTGGAAGATCTCTGTCCCTAAAACCCAGACCATATCAACTACACCACCTATTGAAAAATCAAGAATGCAAAAGCTAAGACTGCAAACCATGCAAGAATGACCAAACATACCTAAACAATTCACTCAGAAAACACCAGAGTGCACTACTGCATAGTTGAGATGATTTACAGGCAGAGTAAGCAACATTATTAGTGAGGTGCGGATTTGGTTTACTTCAACACAAACAACCTATGCACTACAAACAGGGATTTTCTTAGTTTCCTTGACTTTAAGGCAAACAGACCTGATGTCTGGTGTTCCTTAATACCTGAATTTCTTGTTGATTTTTTTGTGTTGTCAAACCGGGCTAAATAAAAATACGTACCAAGGGACACTGCCTTTATGAAATCATCCAAGCTGATGCATTTGACTTAATGATGGGATCTGCCATCAGAAAATACTTAAGAAAATCATCTCCCTCGTTCAATTTGATATGGTTAGAATTGCTGATCTAATGGCATTTTTCTGCACTTTAAGGAGACACGGATGTTAACAGAGGTGTTCATTATTAAATACTCAAAACTTGTAAGCTTTCTTCTATGGTTTTATTATAAATCATAGAATCATTCAGGCTAGAAGGCACCTTAGGAAGTTTGTAGTTCAACCTCCTGGCTCAAAGCAGGGTCATGGTGAATGCAGATTATGTTGCTTAAACTTTGTGCAATTGGTCTTGGAGATTCCAGAGCTGCTCTGGGGAACCTGCTACTATGTTTATCCTCTCTACCGTGATTGTTTTTCCTTACTCCTAGTCAGAACCTCACCTGTATCAATTTGTGGCCATGATTTCTTTTTCTCCTATGACACAAGTCAGTGAAAAGCCTAGCTCCATATTCTCTATAGCCACTTCCTATGTATTGGGGGGGCGGCTATTAGCCCCCCTCCCCAATCTTCTCCAGGCTGAACAAGACCCTTTCCTTTAGCCCTTCCTCACAGGAGTGTGCTTCAGTCCTGACCATCTCAGTGGCTCTCCATTAGACTCACTCCAACCTTCCTTGGATCTTAACTATGTCTGTCAAATACACATCCTTTTATACATTGGTTCTCCAAAGGCATCATTTTGCTTCTCTTGGAGGCTCCCCTTGTCAAAGTAGTGAATCCTCACGAAGCTTCTATGGGAACCTAAACACGAGGATCTTGAGGCAGGTGGACTACCCCTGTTGCACTGAATTAGCAACAGAAGCAGCGGGCTTGGATATCAGGAGCCTCCCTGGTTGCAGGAATCCAGACAAACGTTTTTGCCTGCTGTTCCTCTGTCAAGAAAATAAAGACAAATTCCACCTCCACTTGAGCGGATTTCCTGAGGTACATATGTATATAGGGACTAAGAGGTTAACCCAGAATGAATGAAACAGCAGGTTTCATTCATTCATGAGGAACTTGAAGATTGTGTTAAACTCACCACAAACACTTCTCAATTCATCCTTTCATTAATGAATAGCACTTTCATACCAAGAAAGTAACTGAAATGGCAGGACTGTACATTTCTAGTACTACACACAATTAAATGGTAATGTAGCTGATACAATCACGCTGCTGTTACACTAAGGCGGGGTATTTCAGTTAACATCCAATTTTTAAACATGTTGAAAGCAAGATCATTATAGTTAATTGACTTGCTGAGGGTGCATAGTGTTGCCTCATGAAATGTAATCCAAGCCATGCATCACCTTGCCACCAAACTCTTCACCTTTTTGTATAACTGAGTGCTTAACTATGTATTTTGGATCTTGACTATTTTACAAAAAGCATTTAATGAAAGAGGGGCCTTTGGTGCACGACTATTTGACTTCCAGTTCCCACTTGAACAGTGAAGCTTTGGGTGGTCATTCCAGACACCACAGCGCCAAGTACAGAGCCCTGTGCAGGATTGCTCTGCTCTACTGACATGAGATACGAGCTCCCTAGGAAATGGTGCCCTACCAAGTACGTGTGACATTCGTCCTCTACTAAGTAGAATCAAGGATAGCCACCTATTTTAGGCTGTATCATCAAGATAAATTTCTGCCTTGTACATACAACCTTCTGCACCAATCCTGTGTTCATGACTTGCTGTTCCTTTCCATGTATTTCAAGAGGTTTGGGGACAGAAAATTGTTTCAAGTTTTTTTGGTACAAGGCACAAAGGTTAGTGATTGGGCAGTCACAATCTGGAATTATGAAGTGAGAATCACAAATCTGTGAGTAAAGCTGGAGAAGTACTTAAATGTAACAACGCCTTGCAGAAACGGTTTAACAACAAATACAGAGCACTACTAATTTCTGTGGTACAAAGCTTTTCTAGTTATACCCCTCCTGCAAAGCTCACTTTGGAACAAAAGGGATCGTTAAAAAATAATCTGAACATAAATGTGTTGTAATCTCTGACAAAAGGCTATTAGGTCTTGCTTTGTGTTTTGATGAGATTTATGTAAGTGCCCAAGTACACAGATACGGGTCACCTTTCAGAATATTTACTGACCCAAACACCAGCATTACCCCCAACAGATCCCAGTAACACTGAACTCTGCAGATCCATCACAGATGAACACTTCTCACCTCCTATGTTTAGAAATGTATTCTTACACTACTTTTATTTCTCCAATCTTTATGCCCCTGCTGGCTGAAACTTATAATTGTAAGATAAATGTAATAACATTGACAATATTAATATTAATGAAAACATGTTCACAGTGGGAAAGTAATGACTCAGACCTGTAACTTCTCTTACACATTCTACCAACAATCTCTTAAGAAACAAGTCGCAAATACCATGACTTTATACAAGTAGCACCATTTAAAATTTTAAGAAAGGACACAGAATATGTTTTCAAAAAATCTTATTTTTATTGTTTGCACTAACTGTAGCATCACCTACAGCTTTCATCTCTAACAAATTGAAGCGAATTAGTACACACAAACCTATCCAAGGTCATTGCTCGAAGTGGAACCTTGGTTACATAAATGCGGTACACCTCGGTGTGTAACAGACCTAGGAGCAGTTACTTCACCGTAACACTTTAAGTACAGTCACTCTAGTTTCATGCATTTTTCAGGGCTGTTAAATGTTTCATTTTAGGGGTGAAAAGAGAAAATAGCTACAAGATTTATAGAGATGACTCATCTTTAAACCAAAATTCTTATGTCTAAGCTATTAAACTACAGCAAAGACTCTTCTTCAGCTGTAAAATTTTGCTCTGCAAAACAAAACAAAACAAAATTAGTCACATTGCTGTATTAAGCACAAGTAAGACCATTAGTAGCCTAAACACTTTAACCAACTTGCTGGCTTATGCTGCGTATATTCCCATTCCTGTCAAAGGTTTGCCAGGTTTAGTCACCAGCTCCTAGCTTTCTCTCCGAGTCGAAATGGAAGTGGGTATAAAACCAATCGCTGCTGCGAGGGCTTTACCTTTTGAAATCCTGGCTGAAAACTTGAGGCTTCCCAGACAAGCACCTGCCTGCGAGCCCCTATCGCCTCGACAGAAACCGACCCGCAAACAAAGACAGTCCGTTCAGTTTTACTCATTTCTGCAAGTTGCTTATGAACTAATTTTTAAAATTTAAATGGTTAATTATTAATTAGCAGTTTTGATGAATAAGCTTTATCCTCTCAATTTCTGAATGTTGTTTTAAATTGTTCTAGCTGATGCATTTGTTACTTATCTTACTTCACTGGCTTAAATCCAGAAGTCAGCACAAGAGGGAAGCAATGACAGAAGGCAGAAAACAAGCCCAGTTCAGTTAGAACTGAAATACCACAGGATTAGTAACAGAGAGGGCAAACATTTCAGTAAGTACTAAAGACCTCACAGAAGGCTGTCAGGGGGTCCTGAACTAGTAGCTATCACTGAGAGTTTAAGCTGTCCAGCCCCTCAGAAGCTGCAGTACAGGCTTTGGCACATCAGATTTTAGTGAGCTAGCCTAGAACCTCCCTGTCCGCACCCCCGAGAGACCCCCAAAACAAAACTACAACAGGATACTCTAAGGTATATTCTACTGTGCTCCAAGATGGGAGTTTTACCTGAAGCAAATCCTTAACCTCTAAAGATGCCAATAATGTAGGAGCAGAAACCATGCAGGGATTCCCAGCAATGCTCCCGTGCCAGTTTCATTGCTTCCGTTTCATTTTCTGACCCGTGACCATGCTGGGTTGGTTTTATAAGAGGTAGTACTGGAGGTTTCCCTATTTTCTTAACAGAGCTTTTCCCCGCTCCCCTCATAGAAGTGGAAGTTTTCTGGACTGATTTGTCCTGGATTGCTAGATCTTCTGGCTCCATACCAGCAGCTATTTGCTTCATAAAAGCCTCTGTGGGAGCCTTCTGGCACATGGTGGTCTTCAACACTTGTGTCGATTCGCAAGCGTGAGGGAGTTTTCTAAGTTCCGCGGCAATCTGATTCCAGTAAATCTTTGGATTGTTTCTGAAAGCACGACAGACTGATGGCTTGCCAGTGAACTCACACCAGTAGGACATGCCTTGGCTTTTGCATTCAATTCTAAGTCTCAGCTCCTCATCCCCACTCATCCTCATTGTGCAAACATCTTTGGTTTTAGTCCGAAAATTCATTTCTTCACCATTGCTTCTTTTCTTTGGCTTCAGCTTCTGTCCCAAGCCTCCCATGCCACAGGTCGCTACTAAGAAAAGAAGAGCAAAACTCTTCATGGTGAGAGGAGTTGACAGAGATCCTTAAGCAACAGGATCCGAAAATGTGAAAGCAGTAACTAAGTGGCTGCTCACAATTTAAAGGCTTGGTGCACAAAGAAACCTCTTTGCAGTGAAATGTGGGATGTAAGTTGTTGGTTTTTTTTTTTTATAAAAATAATAAATCACACTTCAGTAGGCATGTGCCCATAATTTATAGCCTGAGGGAGTGTCAAATAACCTGTGAACTCCCAAGGTAACAAGACAAATCTTGTAAATGCAGTTAAATAGAGAACGATAGTTGTATAACCAAAAAGCACATTCCTATCCAGGACGAACATGTCATATTTGATTTTTAACAGATATTTTCCATTCTCCAGCTGCTTTATAGCTATCTTCATGCCAGAGCTTGTAAGACCACATTGAAGTAAAAAAAGATAAAAGTGTCAAGCAATCTACGCAGCTACACCCGGGTGATTATAAAGGTGTCCTACTAGTAAAGGCTGATTTGTGGAATGGGTTTTCTGTGGATTTGCACAGTAAGGATGCAACTTTAGTCCTTCATTTTGTCAGCACACAAAAAGCAGCAGGGACACATGGAAGAATCAACTGCACGTTCTTTGAGCCATGAAAAGATTTTTAGACTTGAAATATTTAAGCAAGATAAGGAATAAAGCTTTAGCAAAATAAGGCATTACAGGCCTAGACATAAACCAAACATTTGTAAGTTCACTTTTTTAATAATAGGGTTTTTTCTTGTTCATAATAAATGAGCTGCAAAAATGCCGTCAAGCAAAGGCAGGAGAACGGCCACACATAATGGAATAGAATACCATTTTGCACATCTAGCCACTCAATGGGTATCACTGAAGAAAATACCAAGACAAAAAACATTCATTCAACACAGACAGTGAAGCAGAACAACAAAATAAAACTACAAAAAATGCTTCTCTAATATTTGACAATAGAGTCCCCAGCTGCTGTGGCACCCCAGCTAGGCTGAGGGCTGCCTGCTTGAAGATGGAGCCATCAGGAACAGCCGCTCTGGGACTAAATTCCCTTTCACAGAGAGAATAACACTGGGTTTTTTTCATCCCCTTTCTAAGGCTGTTGTAATATTTTTAGCAGACCTCTCATTTCTGGCTTCTTGCATTTTGTTCCTCCTATCTCTTTCACAGCACAGTGGCATGGCTCTCAAGTCTTACGAGAAAGCTCAACAGTACAAGCCTACTTCAGATTTACAATTCACTCTTGTGTTGTTTTCTGGGGAGTCTCCTCACTTGTCATCCATCCAGCCAGAAGAATCTTGCTGCTCAACTCACATTTCATTTCAAGGGTTTCAAATCCCTACTACAAGCATCGAAAGATCTTCTAATATTTGACAAACAAATGTATTGTTTATACTTGGTTACGCACAGCAGCAATGATAGTTCCCAAGTAAGAAAAGGCATTCATCTCTCCTGTTTTAATAATAGTTAAAGAGTTCAAAACTACTTAAGAGTTACTTTATACCAGTTTCAGATCTCTTGTTCTGAAAGTTTTAGAAGTGTAATAATGAAAACAAATCAGACTACAAGGACAAGGACAAATACCAGAGCTCGGACTCAAGAGCTCTGGTACATTTATGTATTACAGTTAGTATGTTACTGCCAAGTGTATGTCTCACTCCCATCCGACATTTGTGTCCTGTCTGCCTGTGCTTCAGATGAAACAGATGATGGTCTGTTATATCAGTGGAATATAATATATATAATAATATATTATTACATATATTTGTGGAAGACGGAAGCTCCCCCACCCAGAGTCAATGTTCTTTTAGTCCTTCCTGCTCCAATTTTTGATCTTGCTTAAGCTAAAGTCATCCATAAAAGTATAGCAGAAATTTTTAATCAGGGTAAAAAAAAGAATAATTTTAATAACATTTTAACACAGTGCAACTCTTCTGAGACAAGTCTACACAACAAAACAATTGAGAATCAAACATCAGGTAGTTAGCAAGTTCTTTTTTATTTAAATGAACTGGGAACATTTTCTCAAATTAAAAATAGAAACTTTTAAAAATCTGCAGTTCTGAACATTACATATACACATATGCTACATACTGTCAATTAGAAATGTTTCTATTTGTGACCTAAAAATGAAAAATTTAAGGTTATTCCAGATTAAAGACTGGTATCACTTTTCAGCATTTCTTTAAAATTATATGAATTATTTACAGGATTTTCCCTACTTTAAGCCAATGAGCCTTGCTGGAAACAAAGGTAACAATACTGATATATGAAGAGACACTGTTTTAGATCAATATACCCAATTACTTCACCCGCTGAAATGTTTTAAACTAGTAACAGATACTTATGGCCTTGTTGATGCAAATTCTGCCGTTAACTAATTCAGCAATGTAACTGTATGCCTAAATTCAAGGCAATAACATCTAATAGTACAAACGTTATCTCCAATTGCTAAACACATTTGAATTTCAATATTTGAAATCATATTTTGAAATTATTTAGCAAAAATAGTATCACTGCCCCCTGAAAGAGTCACAGCTTAACAGTGATACTATTAAGGACATTACAGAAATGAGTGTGAACCAGGAAAAGGGAGACAGAATGTAAAGCATTCTAAAATCACCAACATATGATGTCTCTCATGCTCTTTTTGAGTACTGTTAAACTCTAGAAAGCTTAGCTTTTTCGCTGTATTATGCATCACGCACACTCCCAACCCTCCCACCCAAAGAGTTTCAAAACAAACTTCTTCAAAAAGTCCCTTTTATGTCTATACTGCAAAACCCACAACATATTAAATTAAAACAAGAGGGAGAAAACAAAACTGCAACTGAACTTCTCAGAGACACAAGGAGACACTGTGGATCCCATTACACTTTAAATTTAGTCCAAAGTGGTCATTCAAGAGCACCAAATAGCAACACTGATCATGCTGGTAAATTCATTTGCGAAGAGTATTATACAATATTAAAATCTTAACTAAACACTTAGAAGTTTTAAGAAAAATGTATATACAAAAGTCTCTGTATACAAAATGTATTTTTATGTAAACGTGTATGCACTGTATTTAACACAAATTAACAATTTAAGATAACAACTTGACCAATTGTCAGAGGATTGCTAGACAAAGGCTGTTAATCTAATCAATTTATATACTGTGATGTAAGGTAGAAAGCCCAGTGTAAAAAAGTAAAAAACAAAAAAACTTTTTAATTCAAGCCTTGAACAGTGGTATTTGAGAGGCAGTGCCCTGATCGCAAAATATTCTGTACAGTAGTTTATGGCATAACATTCAATAGAACATTTGGGATTTACAGTACGGGTGACAAAGCAAGTGGCTCAGGATTTGGAAGATGAATGCAAATGCCAATACACTTGGAAGAATAATGATATATTCCCGTAGAAGAATCTTGAGCCTCATTTATATAGCCTGGAAATAATCACAAAAACAGTTCAGGAAAGTTTTATGAAGACAGAACTATAATGTAATTTAAGCAGAATGTAGGCATAGGTTTTCATATGAAAATTAATATGGTTCAAATTTTTTTTTAATTTTAATTTTTAAACCTTACAGCACTCATGTTACAGAAAGAAGAGCAGCCTCCATAAAAATAGTTAAGTAGTAACAGACCTAGAATTGACTTTAAAAGCTTGTTACTTACCCCTGAATGTTTCCAGTATGTTACCACTGTTCCACAGAGCTATACAAGAAAAAACACCAACCATAACCATCATTTTCTTTCACCCACACATGGCACAGAAATACTGTGCCTAACTAAAGTGAGGCAAGCTCACTGTTTTCAAGCTTTTACCCATTTAATCAAGAATTTTTCAAACAAAAGGAAATAGATTCACTGTTTTCTCCACCAATCTTTCTAGTTATCTTTGTTTCATGACAGAAGGAAATGCTTGGATTACCGATTCAACACCACTTCTTAACAAAGAATTTAATGAGAACTGAATGCAGCCTCCAATTTTGCTCTCACAAAAATGGTGGCTGCTTTTGATGTTATTTGTGTCTTCGACACGTATATAAAACCACCTGTATGAGGTATCTGTACAAATATAAGTATACCTCATATAGATCTCATACTTGCGTTTACATATATTTCTAAGGAAAGATATTTGCATCTCTTTTGAGCAAAATAACCCATCTGATTTCAAAGCACAAAACCAACTGCTATGGGATTCTTTACACCTGCAAAAGTACAGGTGTACAGAGATCGCTTCAAAGTATCTCCCACAATAATTTGTAGGAAATGAGAAAAAGCAAGGATAGCATAAAAGCAAGGAGTTTGCTGAAATGAAAAGCAAGACTCTTACTATGGTAATCCCAGACTGAGAAATTCAAAGCATGTCTCTCCCATAATTGGCAGTTTTTCACATTATCTCATTTAGCACATCAGAAGACAGCACTGCTTCAAATGGAATCCTTACATTTTATTATGGAAGCCCATTTTGAGTAACTTAAAATTTAGGAAAAGGAAGTCAGGACTGAACTAGTGGGTCCTTGTTTAAAAGATTATTTTACATTAGTAATTTTTAGCTCATTCAGGAACACTGTATTCAACTATTCATCACTGAAATATCACAGAAAATATGCTATGAACCTCAAGAGTATTAACATTCATATTAAAGATTCAAAGATCAGAAAGGAATTTCTAAGGCCTCAGCAATTATTACTTTCCTCTTATGTAAAAGATTGAGTCCTTAGATATGCCTGTGAAGACTACTTTTGGATTAAACACCTTGTAGGTTAATTTAGGGAGTGCCTTTAAGTTGCAGAACAGATCATGACAATCATAATCATAAATATCACTAAAAACATTGTTTTATATAAAATACTTCCTTCAGAAGGAAATGTGGAATCAACATTTGGTCAGTAAATAATTATTGTAAAATACAGTTCTAATAAATAATAACGTACAACTGATGCAGCCATAAAATCTGGCAAGATATCCAAACTTTGAGCTCTCTTGGTATTTACCCAAAGAATTGCCAATACTCAACCTATACTTTCAGTCACAAAGTTGCAAGTTAAGGCACAGTGAGCTACTGATTTCAGTCATAAATTAGATCCTTTCTTAAGGAACTTAGACATTTTGGAAACTCAGATATTGAAGTTGTGGGACATCCTATGTTATCCCTACGGAAACTGAAAGTCTCACAACAAGCTAAGGTTTTACAGCACAAAAGTTGTAAAGACAGAAAAGAACCCAAATCTCCTCCTTTTAAAAACACAACTTGAATTTCTTGTTTTGTGATGTTACACTAGTTCTACCCCTGCAGAAACACTCATGTTCTTTGTTCATGTTTTCTGCATATCCTGGATCACCTGCTTTTTGCAAAGGAAAAGCTCCTCTCCTCACCATCTAAAAAATAAAACAACTCAGGAGTAAGAATGCATCCCATTCTATGCCTTTCAACTGCTATCAGAGTATTTTAATATGTTTATCGATGTAGGACCACCCACTGCACTAGATAAATCCTCAATTACCTGGATTTTAAAATTACATTTAGACAATTGCTTTAAGTTGCTGAAAATTACTATAAATTTACTATGTAAACAATACTTAGAAATATAAATCATAAAGCATTTGCTATAGTGAGTAATCATGCAAAAACCCCCATAAATAGAAAATTAAGTGATTCACTTTAAAACGTGCAGAAAATTGGATAGGTGATTAATATAGTAGATTAAGTAAGGACACATGAAGGCATGCAGTTTCAGACTTGGTTTACCTTGTAAAAACAGGATTGTGTATACCATATAAATGCTCTTTATGATAACCATTATTACCATTTTCTGTACTGTAATAAAATAAATACACCAAGAAAGACCATGTTAACTATAAGATGCACTATGTACAGTATGGCTTCTAAGACATGTACATGGATGATGGTATTATATGCAAAGATAAACTGTCTGTACAATAGAATATAACTTTTCCTTTGTAACATTCAGGACTTATGGCATAATTATAATTTTACATTTTTAATTTCTTTATATTCTCCAAAAATTAATTAATTATTTTGCTATTCCTGTTGAGTTGGATAATCTAATATAAAGTCCGGTGAAACAGAACATGTTACCTCTTTTGAAGTAGCAAGTTATATTAAAAATATAAATGCTCCCACCTGAATAAAATATTTTAAACAAATACCAGCAAAAATGTCTTATGTTTTCATGGGTATAGTTTTGACACTAAAAAACACAGAAAAGGAGGAAGGAGTAATTAGCTAGACACTAATAAGCGAGGAATTTCAGCTGTACATGCCTGTTTCTGCTCTCCTGACTTGTGAATGTGTAATGAAAAATGACCAGTGTGAAATCTGAGAAATGCAGTGCACAGGCTAACTGAAAAATGAGCAAAACAAAGAGTAGAAAAGACAACAATAAAAACAAAACTGATGGGAAAATACGTAAGAACAGTTATCATAAAGTAAAATGCCAAGTCCCTGAGACAGAGGAACTGCAATTGAAAAAGGAAAGACTGGTTAGGAATGACTAAGTAAGAAAGCAAATAATTAATTCAGAGATTACAAAGGAGGCATAATTCGCCTTAACAGGTTACTTAGCAAAGCTAATCACTTGCACATTTGAGAGATATTTATATAAACACTATATGAGCTCTGAAGACCTCATTCTGATATAAGTTTCTCAAAGTCAGAGCTGGCAATGTCTGCACAGAGTCACGGTAAGTCAAGGCAACCAAAGCCCACGTGCATGAAGCACTTTGCAGGCACCAACCCAAACCTGCAGCATTTCACAAGAACATGCAGTTCTAATCTGACAGCACAGGAGGTTTAAGGATTATAGCGCCTTCATGTGAGACACTAGGAAAAAAAAAAAAACCAACATTTCAATCCATTTGCTGTTAGCTTTCTTAGGAGTAGATACTTACTCATCATATACATCCTCTGTATCCATTCTACGATAGTATTTGGAAAGTTTTACAGCAAAAATTATGGCAGGAATTAAAAATATTGAAGAGCCTCCTAAACCAAACCAGAATGTATTCTGAAACAAAGCAAAAAAGATCACAGAGAAAATATATCAGAAAAGTACTGAATCCCTGCTTGATACTCTAAACACTGTTAGAATACTGGAAGAACACAGTAGAAATTAGAGCTTTGTAGACTGTCTGAGGCTCTTTATACTAGTGTGGAACAGGGCATGTTACTTCACATTGATGGTGGAGAATGCTTAAAGTAAGAACACCACCATCTTACAAATGTAACCAAACAGGAGCACGTCCAAAGTTGTTCAAAGCTACACAGCCATAGTGCTCTAAGAAGTTATGTCCATGTAGTCAGCCTTGGGCTAGAAAGTAGTTCTGTGTCTCAGCATTAATTTACTAGCCACATTATTTCTTTTTCCTTTGTTTTTTCTTTTTTTTAAAGTAGTTATCCTTCTTGTGGTTCTTGTCAAAAACATGAGTTTCCAGCACTTTCTCAAGGTAATTTTTAACTTGCTAACTGCAGCCTGTTTGTGTAACTAATTTCATTATCATACAGTTGAACTGAGTTATCACCAGATGTTAAAATGATGATTTTTCAAATTTGATTTGTATTGGCTGGAGGCATTTTGACTTATAAATGACTCAGCTAAGTTCTATCATCAGGAAAACCATGGTCCATCTACCACCAGATGGTTCATGGTTACACAAAGGAGAACAGAAGCTCTGTAACTTATGAGATAATCAATGAGTACAACATGATTCTGTCAGGTTAGGAGATTTCATAGTTAAACACTACCAAGGTTAGAGAGCTTTGGCTTCTATTGATTACGTGCATTTACTGTTGGTATGATTAGGTCCTGGCTAAAAATGCCATAAAGCTAAATGATAGCTAGGGGATGTTTTAGGTGGTTTCCAGGCTTCTTCTATTTTTAATACATGCTGTTGTCTTTTCAAGTTCTTTTGCAAGATGAAAAAGCCAGTATTACCCTTATATATCGCTACCAGTCATGCTTAAAGTCTCCACTCTACAGGAATGAATCAAGATTTGTCTGCTGCAAGTCAAGTGATAAAGAGTCGCTCTACCTCAATGAGGTTTTCTAGATTCCAGAAAAGCCACTTGAGAAAGTTTTTCCCTAGTGTTTCTCACTCACTCCCTGCCCTTGCCCCATCCCCTTAAGTTAGAAATGGTTACACAGCTGAAACTTCAGATCTTTAAGCTTTTCCATTTCAAGGTGGTTCAGAATCAAGCAAACTCTTCCCAGAATTTTTATTCCAAACCAGTAGTACTGTATTTTCTTTGCAATTCAAGTTGGAAGATATTTAGTAAGAACAATTAATTTTACAGAATTCTTCCTAATAGAAGCCTAAGTTTAATGGGAACCTAAAACAAGTCCAACACTGGTTTGGCTTCGGACTTGCTCCAGATCAGAACGTTTTTTCCTTGCATAACTTTGGATGTGATACTTTATTATCATACTTCAGCATAGTCTAGCCAGAATAACTGAATGCAGATTTATGTTCAAAGAATTCCCCACTTGATGTCCTAATTTTGAGTAACAGAAAATATTTCTTACCACAGAATCAGTTATATAGCTGCATAAAAAAATATCTACTGCTGTATCTATCACATTGGCAATAGGCTTGCATGCTGCTACCTCCATGGCAATCTGAAAGACAGATTAGAAAAAATGCAGTTTGAAGTATCTAACAGAATAAAATAAGAATCTCAAAATTTGCTTCCAGTTACAGATAGTGTTTACTAAATTTTTATCTCTCACCCTGTCCAAATTCAAAATAAATTCCAGTGTGATATGCTATCAACTAACATACACATCTTTAAAACATCAGCTTACTTTCTCAAAGGCTGCAGCTGAAGAAAAAAAATAAAACAAGATGCTAATGACATTAATTTGAACTAAGCAAGGTCAGGCTCAGTGCAATGTTAGCACAAATGGTAGATTTCAGGCTAGCCTTGGAAAAATGATACTATGTTAAATTTGCATTTTATTCCAATAAAAATGCATAATTTCTACTCTACTTCAAACGCAACAAAACTATGTATAGAAGACAAGTTTTCCCCTTCATAATAAGTACAAATATCTCACAAACTGAAACTATAAAACATACTATCTGTGTAACATTTTTCTATTAATCATTATTATTATTTAGCATTTTTATATTTTTTTTTAAATGCAGCTTCTCTCAACAAAGTAAATGCACCTTACCGACTCCTTGACCCACTCAATGTATTGCTCAAAGTAGCCAACTATGGTATCCATGTACTTTTTTGTCTCCTAGGAACAGACAAAAATAAGTGAACCTCTATCTCCAGGACATCATAAATTAATGCACTTTAAACAAATAGAACTTACCTGGACAATAACTAGAGAAGCGTTGTTATTTATGAGAAGCTGGGCAGCATTAACAGCGCTAATGACATTTTTCACCTTAACCTGGAGAGGAAGAGACCGCATTTAATGTAAATAAATCCCTTTCAGGCTGTTACAATGGTTCTGCAGCCATTGTCAGTAGCCTATTCTCTTGATGAACCAGCATCACTATCCTATCAAACCTTAAAAACATGCAATTCCAGACAGAACGCGAGCCTGCCTAGGGATTCATGATCATCTGATAAAATTCTCTCACTACTGAAAAAAGGAAGGTATCAGTGGTTACGAACAGTATCCTTTCCTGGAACCTACGTATACTAGATCAGCTTTCTCTTCCACTCTCCTTCCTTAAGTGTAGAGATACTTTCATCAATATATACATGTACACATATATACATATAAATACATGTATACACACTACAGACACAAAGTGCACGGGAAGATAACAGTGGGCCATATACTATCACAACTCTTGATTACCAGCTACAATATGCTGTTAATCAATAGCCAAAAGGATTGAGACACTTCTTCAGAATATGTACAACCCCGCAAAGTCTCTCAAAGAACACACACAAAGGATAATGTACGTACAGCCTGAAACTGTACAGATGTTTCTTAAATATACTTAAAGGTCAAACATCATCCTTTTCTTATTAACACCTTATTTCATGGCTTCTTACCAGAAGCCACAAATATTCAGATTCTAACCACAGATTCTAAAAGAAATCTAGCTGGTCTGCTGCTGTGGATGGGTGAAAACCTTAATGGGAAGAGGCGGGAGGTATGGCCCATCAAGCTGTTTTGACTATGACACAAGTGCTAGCTAGTGTGGCTGGAACCTTGCTACTAGAGCCAAGCAGGCTCGGTGGTGACAGGAAGCTTTGCCACCAGAAAAGTAACCACCCTGTTGCTTATTCTCCTGCGTCCGGAAAAGCATGAGGCCAGCTGGTCTCACTGTGGTACAGGCACCAGCTGCTACTTGGAGGGGAAATGTGGGCTGCCCTAGGGAAACCGCTGTACAGACCCAGCTTCCCACAGTGGGGCCGGTGCTGCAGGAGCAGGAAGGTAATGAGTACAATGCTAAAGAAACAGGCCCCTGGGGAAGCTGGACATTGGACAAGAGGTGGTTAAGGATGTAAATCACAAAGCTCTTTTCTCAGTTGTATTTTTGCATTATGCTTCTTGGTTGTGCCCCCCAAGTTTTGCATTCAATGATTCTAGAAAAAACAACTACATTTTTAGGAACATGAGTAACACAATGTATGGAACTGTACTGAAGTCTATTTTATGACGTGACAATTAGGTTCACAATTCATATTTTCAAAAAACATTCTTTTTTTTTTCCCCTCTATAAAGAGGGGAAAAGTTAAGGTACAAAAAGCTGTGCAGAAGAGATATCTAAATCCCTATTACTACCTCAGTGCACTACAACCTCTTCCAATAACAGAACAGTTAGAAATAGAAAAAGCTGTACTGAAAATATATGCCCTGCATATGTGGTGGATGGATTTAAAACACAAAAATGTTCCTGTTGCCAGAAAGAAAAGCTTACCATAAGTTCAGATGATGTCCTCTTCAGTAACCTAATGCTCTGATTTAAAGTGCTCTGTTAGAAGTGGGGGGCAGGATAAGAAAAAGATTCAAGTCATTAGTACAGATAAGAGCCCACTTGTTTAACACTATATGCATGCTTTGATCTTCTGTAGATTATTTTGTTTCTAATACAACATATCACATTATATATAGTAACAACAATTTTATTAAAGCTAACGTATTGTTATTTTAATTGTTGAATTAGTATTTCACTGACAGCACTAAGTAGTTATGAATTGTGTACTGGAAGACCTCAGATTTAACTGAAATTAGTAGCAATAAACAGAGTAAGATTTATTTTGAGGGGGGGAGAGAACAGTTAAAATTAGAATCAAGTGTTCAGAGAATTCTATAATTGTGCAATTTCAGAAGGGAAAAAGCACTTACCCTAGCTTTAACGTATTTCTTGACAGTCAGTTTTGTAAAAGTAAAGAGATGAGAATAATTAGGGGTTAATTAGGAAAGAACAGCATAGAATCAGAAGTGAAACAGACCACCTAATACTTTTATAAAAGAGCGTTTTGATACGGGCAGAAATACTGTATCTGATGTTAGGATAAACTAAAAGCCTCCACATTATGCAGAGGAAAAAGCAACGCCTAGCACATATGAGATTCGCAGCTTGATACTATAAAAATCAGTGCCTGGCAAAATCAGGCAGAAGGCCTTTCACATCTTTTATAGCATCAATAAAAAAGATTTTTCTTTGGCTCTAAATACTACTGTCAGGAGTTTCCAACTCCAGTACCATTAGGAGGTTGCAAACTCCAAGAAATAAAGTGTGAAAGTAATAACTGCTTTTATTACTGAAGACAAATGGTAAGCAAAAAAGATGAGCAATTTAGGGTTAGAATTTTGTAAAGTTCTCCCCTCCTTCCTCTTTTATTCATATATGATCGCAAATAGATACAGAAAAAAATGGGGAAGAAAAAGGTCATGATTTCAGACAGTACTATGAAGTAGTAGTATGATAAGTAGGAAAACTATTTCTTAAAAACATACTTTATTCAGATTACTCTCCAGTGACATAATGCAAATGCAATCTGTGCTTATATAATAGCAAAAGTCCAGGTTTCTAAACTGTATGTAAGAGATATATAGATTTGTATTTTCTACAAATATGTTTTAATATTTTACCATAGCTTGCTCTAGTGGAACGACTTGCTGGTTATGAATCATTCGAATGTTGTTTGCGTGTCCTTTTAAGGCATTTTCTAGTGCTCCTTTTGGCTGCAAAAAAACGCAATTATGTAGTATTGTTCAGTAGTCTCAAAGCTTTCCAACAGAGCAAAAAACAATGAAAGTTGCACATTACACTCATCTGCTGCAGAACAGCTGATGCTAACAATGGGATATGGCAAACTGAATTCCTCAACACAAAGGAGGGAAAAAAATCACCATATTAATATTTCAAACCTCAGCAACCAAAGCAGATATATTATGCTGCTCTTCTGGCTATAACATTATGAGCACAGGTTTAACTGAAGAGAATTTTCACACGGTGCACTAAGTCATTTTAAATACAGAAGAGCGAGCACATCCCCCCCTCACTTGCCACAAGCCAGACTTCATCGCAAGAACCCTGCAGCACGGTGCCCTGGCTGGGACCAGTGTTTCCTAGTCATGGGTATTTGATTTTGTTCTGGGCACTGTGGACATCACCCTGAGGCACCCTCTGCTTTGAGAGGCACAGAAGCTTAAATATTTTTAGCCAGTAACTTGGAAAGGCACCTGCAAAGAGTATTTTTCATTTTTGCAGGTCCCAACTTTCAGTCAGAAGATAGATAAGCTTGTGCTCTGATTTTCAAGTCTGGATGCCTGTCTAGAGCTCACACTTATTGTGAAATACTGTACAATTTGATTTTGTTCTCAGAAATACATTTCTTTTCCATTTCCTTTCAGTGGCAAAATCACTTGGCTCCCTGCATATACACTAGATACAAACTGCAAGCTTCATTTGGCAGTGTAATAATGGCAGAGCTCGATGCTCAGAGATGTGTTTGCTTCCTGTGAAGTATTCACCTAAGCAGTCAGCTGTGGTCACGGAGTAGCTTCAGGATGTTTCCTCTGCTGTACTGACAAGCAGAATCCACCTAACTAATAACACCTGGGGGTGGCAGTGCTCCCTCCTCCATATCCTGACCCCTTGGTTTGATGCAAGTTTTATTCTGTTTGCTCATGCCAGTGTAAAAACGTATGTTCAATTTTGTGTAAGGTGCCAGAAAATGCAATCTATACTCCCAAAGTTAATTAATTCCAGAAGTTTTTAGTTTACTTTTTAATTGATTGTTCTTGGAAACTTGAAGAGCTATCACTAATAACAAAGTGGGATTATAAAATATCCTTGGAAACTAGTATCAATTTTGAAACAATCTAACTTCTGTAATACGTCATATTGTTGTGGGGGTTTTTTGTTTTCTTTTCAGACATTTCATAGATTACACTAAGTAGCATCACAAGGAAGAAATAAAAATGTACACTGTGAGAGTGAATACATTTAATATTGTATTTTTCTTTGTTGTTTACTTGAAGAAATTACTCTGCTTCATCTATTCTCAATTCCAATGCTTCCTTCAGATTCTAATCTACCAGTACAATATAATTTTCCTTTATGGAGCTATGTAGAATGTATTTTTCAAGAGACATCTCAGAGGCAATTCTATTTAAGACATAACATGTTTGAAGAACCTCAGCTTTCACTCAGAGAATAGCCTCAAAACAACAGCAAAACCTCCCCACCTGTATAACCTTCAAAATGGCACAATAAAAACTGAAAATGGAAATGAAATGTGGACAAAGCTACTGGCCTCTCTCAAAGTTAGCAGACAACCTACATGAGTAAACAGGCAATGTGCGGCTCACGGTGCTTGGAGAGTATGCTAACTATAGTACAAAACACCACAAGTAGCCTAACCTTGACATGAGTGCACGTGCGTCAGGAAAATAAAAGGCAACAGATGTGATCAAATTATGCAAAAAGCTGGTGTAAACACACCAGGAGCCTTTACTGGTGCCCTCCTCTCCCTGGATATCTGTTAAATTCCGAACAGCGTCTCACTCTGCTGTCTGCGTCCCTTAGTGATCCAAGTGATTGTAGTATGTGTGCAGCATAACTCTTTCTCCTGCATCGCAATGCAGGAATCTGTCTTGGGCCAGCATCCAATCCAGTGTCCAAACTACGACCGTCATTTTGAAAAATAAATATAAAGCAACCTTGACACGCATACAAATGTATCAACTGAATATTCACTATCTGTTAACACAGCTGTGTCATTCTGCAGATTCATTTGCGGGCAATGTTGTAGCTATACCCTCTGACCACTGGCCATGTGTCTGCGTTCAGAAAGCCCTTCAGAGCAGACAGGATCTCTTTTGTGCATTCTCCCTCCACAATGAAGCCCCAGTTCTCACTAGAGCCCTTATGACCTGCCACAGTATATTAATTTTATTGCTGATTGCAAAATCTTCTGCTCACTAACTGAAAGAAAATTAATTCAAGTAATCTTTTCCATCATGATCTAATGAATTTTTTCCTCCAACTGGAACCCTAAAATGTAGACAGCATAACAGGAAATACTTGGAGTGTTCCCCTCATTTCTTAAGCAAACAGTGGAATTAAGAAATTACACTTCCAAAACAGAAATTGTACAACGGTTAGCATACAAAAATCAATAATTAGCAAAATTTAAAATACAGCTCATATGCAACATTGTTCTTGAAAGTTTCTCCTTATGTGACAATGCATCATGTATATAAGTGTCTGAATTACAAGAATTCTCCCACAGGAAGTCTAAATACATGACTATGCATTTATACTTATATAGTATATAAATGATATATTTTATATACTATTGTATTAGTGAATTAAACTTACCAGTTGGTCTGCTCTTGCTTCTAAGTCATTAGCAAATGACAGAAGATCAACCTTAGTAACACTTTTATTGATCTGAAACAAGACATTGAACAGTAGAGAAAGAAAAAGAGTACGTTGTTACTGCATACACAGGCTATTTGCAATTAACTACACCACCTACTTTGCCTACCCTTTATTTCTTTAGATGTTTATTCACCTTAACTTCTGAAGTGCTTTTGCTCCGAGTTTTGTAATTCTTCAAAACACACCCTTTCACACAAAACCAGATTTTTCTCCATTTGCCCATTGTTAAAGAAACATTTCATTTTATGCTTTGTCCCAGTCGTGTCTCTAGTTTACTACAGTCTTACCTCTGTCAAATATGCTGCAAAGTTTATCCCTTCTATTCCTGAAGAGCTGAAATTTAGAAGATTCTCCTTCCCAATTTCATCCAGCAGAATGATTTTGCTGAGGTTTATCTGAATATGCTCAATCTTAAGTGCTACATCTTCTGTATACTGAGAGGGAAACAAAATAAAGCACAGAAGTAGTTTGCACTCAGTGCATACTCCTCCATAGCTCCCCCCTGCAAAGCATCTTGCTTTTACTGACTCATCACTTCCATGAAGAAGCACACATTGATTTTTGCTTACATCAGTTTAATTCAATTAACTTTGATAGAATCCACAGGTAATGTTCTTCCTTTCCCTGCAGTATCCACACAGTCTAGCCACACCATGCTCTAACCTACCCATACATCTTTCATACCAATTAATTACTTGCCTTCCAATACGTTTTAAGAAGCCTTCTCTGAATAGATGTTAGTCCTTCCTAAGAGGAGACTGAGATAAAGCAGAATTCTCTTTCCTCTTAAGGAAGTGTTATCCTTAAAATTTTTAAGTTCTACCCCTGGCCTTAATCAAGGAAACCTAGAGAATTCAGTACCTCAGCTACAGCCAGGACAGACACTGTCTGCTGTATTGGCCACAGGACTGGAACAGACTCCTTTAGCACATGTTTAGTGGTGACTAAAGATGACTTGCTTATTGTTACCTGAAGTCTTTCTGCACTGCACCCAAATCTAACACATTACCTGTCCTGCACAAGCCACAGAGCAATAGATGAGGAATCTAGAGACCTGACTTCCTTCCCAGCCTCCACCATTAGTCTGTTGCAGAAACACAAAATGATTTTCCCTCTCAGTGAATCTTCCCTGTTCATTTTAATTGTATACTACTCAGGGCAGGGACTGTATTTATTAAGCGTGGGTACAGTGCCTGGCAGAACAGAACACATATCCCCTAGGGGTTATTGTAACGAAGATCAGTATTACAGGCAACCCCAAAATTATTACAGCCACGTAATGACAGTGCAGTCATGTATTATTACAGCTTAACTAAAAACATTTTATTTTATCCCAACACCTTCCCACTGAAATTAGAACCATTTTTAGAAGCACGGCATATCATATCCCAGATCAATATAAATCTGACAGCAATCAGAAGAGAACACACTAAGAGAGGCAAGACTCAAACACCATAAGCAGCCTTTGCAAGATGCTAGGGTCAAACCTTCTGTGCAAGTTTCAAAACTATAAACATTATCAGCAGCCATACAAAAAGCACATCAGAAAACCTTTCATGGCCCATTGAAACTGGTAAAGAACATCTTGTTTGTAAATAGATTTCTTTCTTTCAAATTAGCTTGGACAGTTCTTGCCTCCTTGCAGGACGTATTGTATATAAAACCCCAAATGCCCTATAACTCAGACATGCTATACTGTGCTTAAGAGTAAACAACCTCTCCAGCCTTCAAAAATAATCATGCACTCACTCGTACTTTCTTTACTTACCATACTAATATTTAGAAATTCATTGATATTGAACAGGTGTTCTAGGTGAAGTGAAGTATAAATTCCTTTGTTTTCCTTGCAATCACTATAAAAATAAAAATACATACATCAGCCTAAAAGACACCTTGAGGACCAAGTGTTAAGAGAATGATTAACAATGTTTTCATATTCTAAGAAAAATCAGCCCTTAAAAAAAAGTTTTGGATATATTTTTTAAAGCTCAGTCTATAAGAAAGCAAGTAATTAACAATTTCTGCTGATCTCAAAGATGCAAAATACTTCAAAGAGCTCAACTTTGTACCGTTACACAATATTACGCTAAGACTACCTCTAGTAACTCGTATACAGGAGAAAATTGCTTTTGCTAGTGATTCACTACTAGAATCAGAATGTCTTCTGGAACGTGTGATTTTTACATGTGCTTGCAATATGAAGCATGGAAAAGAGCACAAAACTATTATGTATAAATTGAATAAAATCTTGACTGTAACTTTAATACCTGTACACTTTTTCAAATGTCAAGTTAATATTTGGATTTTTAAACAGGATGCCAGAGAGATAGTTTTTCCAGTGGTGATTTAGTAAGTAGGGAGTATCCAAAACCTAGAAGAAAAAATTAATCTTACTATAATTCTGAGTTTTCAATGCATGAGTTTATTCATATATGATCTTTTGACATATACCCACATCTAAGCTTATCACCCACTAATGGAAACACAAGCAAAACAGCTAATTCAATCTCTCTGGCACAGAAACTGAATATTAAAACTCCATGTCACCAAGAAATGCTGAATCACAGAAAAATTTATCTCCAAAGGAAGACAGGCATGCAGTATTTACACTGCAAAGCAAATTAAACCAAGAAAGGATGAATGTCTGTATTTGGTGTGTAAGGAGAAAGCAAAACCAGAACCAAACTCACTTGAAGTATCCCATAAAAAACAATATGCCATACATAACTGACAAGACCATTGGGACTCATGGGGATTTTATTGAATAACTTCACCTTGAATAAAGTTCTATCTTCAAAAGGCTCACAGACCAGTTTTTCTACATTTCCACCTGTGATAAAGGTGAGCACCACTACAATCATCAGCACCCAGGAGAAAAGAAAACTGAATCCAACACCACTGAAAAAGAAATAAGTTGAGTAAGTTTTTGCTTTTCAGGAACAAAGTGTATATGCTAGGGGCAACAGTCAGCAGCTATCAGAGAGATATGAAAACTGGCAGATGGTTGAAATACTTCTGGTTTCCAAATATGTTCTTGCCCTCTGAAACATCTTACATGTTTCAGCCCTGTAAAGTCTTCAGCTAAAGTGCATCTAAAATGCTCACATTTGCATTGGACGTGGAAACTCTTCGAAGAATTCAGTTTAAGAGCCATGAAAGCATACAATTTCCTTTTTTAAATTCAACTCTCTAGACTTGTGCTCTCCAAAGAGTTTTAGACAGATTTCAGATGCAATCTTCTCTTGCACCCAGCAGAAATGACATTAAACCTCTACTGGGAGCTTCCAAGAGCAATCCCAAACCTCCTAAAGCGCTCTGAGAAAGTCAAGTGTTTGTCTCCTCTCATGGCTTTATTTTCTTTCGAGCAAATACTCAAGTGTACTCAAAAACTATGAATTCCTTTTATGTTTTCAACTATCTGTTCCCAGTTTTTGCAATTTCCAAATTGGTTTACGTAGAAGTTCTTTAGCTACAGCACTTGCCTTTTATTCTTTAGCTATGTTCCTCAATGAAAGAGCAATCCAAAATCCCCAAGTCCCTCCGTGGAAGTACATGAGATCGATATTTATTTTTGTTCTATTTTTTTCAGCACATATACATAGGTAACGAAACAAATTCTTTTCATACATATGTCCTTCAAAACCAATAAAAACAACCTTCTGCAGGTCCCTCTATTTTATTTTTCACCAATAAGTGAAACTTACGCCATAAGAAAGTTTCCCCCAGTGTTGGAGATGCAGCCTCTGGTTGTTGGAGAAGCATGTTTATCATAACCACAGGTGCCACATAGCAATCCAAGATAGTAAAAAACCAGAATCAGGACCACCATGCAGCACAAAATGAGACAACCCAGCCACCTAAGGAAAAAAAAGCCAAAGTGCTTGGTTATTAGCATGAAAAGAACGCACTGAAGACCTATAGAATACATCAGGCAATACTACATTCCCAACTGGCCCACTCATGGTTCTGTTTGAGAAACAAGTGTTAGCAACAGATAAAAGATGTTTTTCCTACATACATTCTAAGATTTTGGGCCAGAACATAACCACTGTTGGGATTGTAGACAGCTGCTACTGAAGGGCTGGGGAAGAAACATCACAGGAACAAGGTGTTCCCAATCCCAGTTACTGCAGGTGGACTGTACTGAAGTGTCAAAGTGCTTTAAGTGGAGCAAACAATGACTCAGGAGGCAGATGCTCAAACAGTAGTTTATTCAAGAAGCAATGAAGAATTTATGAATGTAGACTGGCCATGGGTCATGCAGTGCAAAGGCTGTAAAAGGCTTACTACTATTTGCACACAGTGTGTTAGGCTTGCAATTGTAAATAACTGTATTTAAGGCTATTAAAACGTAGGCTTCATGTGTCTGTGCAGGAATGCATTCAATGTGTGGAGCAGTTAATGGAACTTGACCAGGAGAAAGATCTTGGATAGGAATTGAACTCTCATTTTTATTAATTAAATCACATAACAGTTCTACCTGCCCACATATTTGGAGCACATCCATTTATTCACATTTTATATCTCATTCTAGCCTTTCACCCTCTCCCAATTCCTTCTGCTCTTCCTTTTCCCTTTCATCATCACTCCTCTCAGCTTGTAGCTCTTAAGTTCCCTTTTCTCATCCCTGTGCCTTTGTAGAGAGAAAGCAAGAACCAGAAAAATTAGAAAAAAGGAATATTGTAATTAATATGCACCACCAATACTTGACATACTACTACGTTAGGTTTGACAAGAACGGGTATTTAAGTACTACAAATACAAGAGTACCAGTGGCATACTGTAGCAGAATGAAGCAATATATTTATTTGGTTAAATGCAATCTGAGCTTCAAAGAAAATACTGATAAATTTGTCAAACTCAGGCTCACCACAAAACCTGCCAGATAAGGAGTGGGCTAAAGGCAAGGTTGTAAGTAAGGTTCTTCAAATTCAGTCTTCTATTCGCTTTTATTTAACATTGCATTAAAGCCATTAGCACACTTATTCCGTAGTAGTAAAACTGATTACGACACACAGATAGAAGCAACTATTGATTATAGGATCAACTTTAGTGTCAAAATGTAAGAAAACTTGGATGAACTTGAGGACTGAAAAGACTAAATCTGGACAAAGTTAAATGGTATGAAATTAAAAGTTTTATGCTTCAAAATATGAGATTATTACTCAGTGATAGGAGTCACACAAATATCAAATAGGAAGCATATTTTTTCTCAAGGTACAATCAACCCATGCATTCACAAGGACAAGTACTATACCAGTAGGAAGAAGTATTAGTGCGCAAAGATTTACAAGGTGCGAAGCAGAATCTCTGCTACTCCTCCATAGTAGAAAGGGTGCAGAGGGATTGGCTTCAAGGCCTCTCAAAAATGAGCCATCACCCTTGCATTGTGAAACAATGCATTCCTTTATGCCTTACATCTTTGACATCTAGCTATGTCTATCCTTCCTGAAAAAGACCTCAAGGCCTACAGAGTAGAAACTACCTCTTGCTCTGTAGTGGGAGAGCACCCAGTTGTTGATTAGCTGCAGTTTTGGCTTTTACCAAAATGCCAGTAGAAAACCAATTGCCTTATAGCATCTTTGTTTCACTGTGTTCATCATTAATAGTTTAATTGCCTTACAGAACATTAAAATTTTACAAAGCATTAACAACAGGTAGCATTTCACTCCTGCCTTATTTCCAGTACATACCTGTAGAAATCGTACTGCTCAACTATTGGAAAATAATCCTGAACATATGCTTCACTCTGTGTAAGATAGATCGTCAAATCTGCTAAAATCTTCTGAACAGGGAGCGTTTTTGTGAAGGTAGTAATATTTGAACCAACGGATTCCAGCACGTTTTTGATATCTAAAAAAAATAAACATATTGCACTGTTACAGATTTATAGAAGAAATTTACATTCCATGTATGCATTACAAAATGCTATTAAATCATTTGCCACATGTAACAAGCAAGCCATGAAGACAAGCATGAGGAAGAGACAAGCAGGCAACAAAACCACTGAGTTTCAAAGTAACACAAGGGCATTTAAAACACACACTTTATTTTTAGCATTCAGTTTAATGATGAAAGATGTAGATGTTGAGCCAGAGTTCTCTCTTTCCCTTTGTTATAATGAACGTGTGACTTTAGCTAGCTAGTTTAAATCTTGCTTTTCATGCAATATTGCAAATGGTTACACTGAGCAAGACAATTAGCCACTAAGTTTATGAAGAAGATGAAAATCTATTTAAACTCCATCCCTTGGGAATACAACACTGTGAAAGAAATTAGACTGCCTATATTGAGGATCTATACTAGTTATTTTCAATCTTATTAAAAAGGATTACTTAAATAAATTCATTCCAATTAGTTAGCAACACTCGAGATAATGATCAATTAAGCTTTTTTTTTTTCCTCAAGTTATGGGCAAACATGCTACCCTATACTTAAAGTTTATATACACACTATATAGATACACAAAGATATGATTAATTCACTTATAATACATACTATTTGTAAAATGCAGTTTCTGTTTACACTCCTTCTTTCAACTTGGGCCATACTTGAAACAGCAGGATGGATAGCCATAGGTTGTTATTTGGTACTAGGCACCACCTTCCTCTCTCTAAAAAAGCTGGACAAGTTTTTGGCTGTTTGTTTTGATGTTTACTCTTCTAAATTCAACCAGGTACCAAAACACTCTTTTATAAAAAGTTTACAAACAAATGCCTTTTTTTTTCCTAGCAAACCTATTTTTATTTGCTTTGTAACTCAATTTTTATAAAAACAAAACCCTAACGATTTATAAATAAAAGATGACTTGTCTGTGTTTATGCATATCAGCAGACACCAAAAATGAGTAAATCTGTACTAGATTTCCTAATGAAAAGCATAACATCAGTTTTAGAAAACCGGCTCATTTCAGGCAAGTTCACGCAGTATGCTATGCTTCTATACATACTGTGTTTCATTTTGCCCAGGAGAAAAATAAAAACCAAAACAACCCAACAACAAAACCCACAAACTTACAAGGAACAGCTGTTTATATATGCAGAACAGGTCCACAATGCAAGAACAAAAATTAAAACAGATTAGTATACATATACTATGCCTACATTTTATTCAAATGTCAAGTGTCCAGGTACTGTCAAAGAGTAGCAGTGTAAGGCCCGAGTAACAAAACAATTAAACTGGATATTTAAATTATCCTTAAGGCATATTTTTACGTCCCCTTCGCCATCCACTACATTTTAATACAGCAGCAGGAAGGTTCAGGTTTTTTTAATATCACACTCCTAAATACGTCATAGACACAACAGTCAAGGAAAATTAGCTTTTCACCCAAATAAAGATAAAGCATCAGTGTGCAGTTGAGATTCTAAGATTTCTTGTTATTTGAGTAGTAAAAAGCCTAACAAATAAAACTCCTCCATAAAATACTGTGTGGTCTATTTTTAGATTTAATTTTGGGTCTTAAGACACAGTTGCTTTCTATGTTTTTTTGTGACACAAAATTAAAAAAAAAAAGTTAAGTTTTCCATTTCCATTTTTAATGATCTTTAGCCCAGAAAATATATCAATAAAAGAAAACAAAAACATCCGTAAGAGATGTAAAAACATCAACATTAAACAAAGTGAAACTAAGTTTGCCCTCACCTGATAAAATGTTCTTGGTTTGATTCACCACTAAGTCTGGAGTATCATTAAATGCTGCATAACCCTAAGAACAAAAGTTACAAAAATTATAGTAAGGCTCTCATTGCCAAATTACTTGCTTTTTTTTTTTTTTCCCTTTTATACAAGGGGTAAAAGTATACACATGCTAAAATGTACGTGATAATATTATGGAATGTACATTTTTATCACTGCACATTAGAAAAGGTCAAAGCAGAATAGGAACTCAAGTATATTTCAGATTCAGTTTGTTCTCCAAGATAGTCCTTGAAAAGAATAATATAAATTTAAACATACATGCAGTCACAATCATCTCAATACTTTATACTACTGTTGCCTGTCAAATCTATCTCATAAAACTAAGAACGCGTATGTGAAGACTCACTAAGTGAAAAGAGTTACTGCATCAAACACCTCCTCTTAGCAAGTCTATGCCGCCTTAACATGAAATGCACGTTACAAACAATGAAACCCAACTGCCTCTGAAGACATTGCAATGCTTTCTTCAGTGAGAAGGGGAAAGAAAGGGTCTAAACCACGGGGACCAAGCTCAGGAGCTCATCTGGACAGAAAGGAGAAGCCACTGCAGCGGATGCTTCAAGTCTTCCTTCCTGCAGGCCTGATCACTTCAGAAGCAGGCAGGGGGTCTAAGGTCCCTAGACACAGCCTTTGGTGAAAATCACGGTGTTTTGTGGATAGTCTTGCAAAAACACTGATAGTAATTACATTAGGTCCATTGCACCAGATTTAATATCAAATACGCACATAAAAAATTTGAAAGATATATTTCAATAGCTGGAATACAATACAACTAATTAGGAGAGCATGGATTTTTTTTTTCTTTAGTTTGAACCAAAAAAATACAGAGCATGCTAGTAGATCCATGTTTCCGCTGTTTTGTTTTTTAAGGATTGTTCTTTCAAGCAGACAATTAGCAATATATTTTTGATCTGTAGCATCCGGGGGATATGAAGTACTACATGCATACTTTCAAATAATAAATCTTGGTCAAACAATGGAGTAATAAGGAGAGATATCCACCATGAGGCAGGATGAGGCAGAAACAAGAGAATTCTGCTTGAGAAAGCCGAGGGAAAACAAGTGATATGCAAGTATCCCAACTTATTAATTAACAGTTTACAAGCCTGCCAAAAAACATACCTTTTGAACCAGGCTAGATAGGTCTGTTTTAAGGACATCATTGACCTTTGCAAGCTGTGAGCTCACTCCTGGCAACTAGGAAGCAAAAAGCATTCTTGAGTCACATCAAAGTAGTAATCTTGCTAATTTACTAAATATTTCAAAGGTAGGAGAGAGGGTAAAGAAACTAGAAAAATCATTTGTAGTAGAAACTTTCTAGCACACTCTGAAACCTTTACTTTACAAAAGCAAAGCTGAACCTCAGCATTTTTTCACTGCCCAGAGCAGCACTTTAACATAGCTGCTTGACACACATTTTATCCTCTTCTACACAGAAAATGAAAACAGTGACTGGAATTACCCAGAAACACAGAATAAGGGAAGGTCACTTATCTCAAGTGACAGCACACACCGAACCATTAAGTTGCAGAGATACTACTGGGCTTATTTAAGGCAATCCCACTGTAAGAGTCTGAAAAATAGTCTCTTACCCCACTAAAATTGGCATTGATGTTCAGTTGATTTAATGAATTCCTGATGATGTTGCAAGTTGAGGCAGCCTGAGCTGCAGAGCATGCAGAATCATTGAGGGTGTTGCTTAGGTGCATTTTAACATCTGTCAAGTTTGCATGAAGCCTCTCTGTTCCCTCCTGCAAAACCTCTACAGACACACTCACATTTTCCAGTGCTTCCTTCGTTTCTCTGATGGCTGCAAGGATGTGAAGTTTTTTTTTTAAAAACTTGTAGTTAGAAAACAATCTACAGATACAGATACAAATGCAAAGTGCACATGCATAAATGCAATGATATTCTCAACAATATTGCTTGAAATAACCCTCCCTCCCTCCCAGAAAAACACAGAATAGCACAGAATATGTATTTATTGCACATAAAAATACTTCATTTATGTTTTCCTACAAACAAACAAATGTGCTCAGGCTACTTTTATTGAGATTCTATCTACTTCCCAGGTAACTCTTTTCTACCCTTTCCCTACCTCTCCCTACTCAGTGGTTTCAGTACAGAACTTGAACACTTGGTCATTAAAAATTAAAAGAAAGCCCATATCCACAAAACCGTATTTTCAGTATTTTTGTTTATAATCCAACTCACAAATTATGTAGCTGCAAGATGAAAGGAAAAGAGATCATGTTGCATCAGCCAAGCATTAATGAGTGTTTAACAGTGTCTGGCTTTAGATTGCATCCCAATCACACCAAACAAACAAAAATCCCCACTGAACAGGTGTTTAGTAGACAAAGAAAGCACACAGATACAACTAAAAATACACAAGTTACAAAAATAAAGTGCACTTCACAAAACACAAGGTTTTATCGTGGTTTTTACCTTTGATAGCCCTTTCCACTTTGACTTCAAGACAAATAAGAGAAATAAAGCAAAAAAGGAGAATGATGACGAGTGAATGAGAAAGAATTCATGGGTAAAAAACCAAAGTGACTCAAGCTCACGGATGCCTTTCCCTTTGCTCTACAAAGTGTACCTGATTTCTGAAAAAAGCCTTAAATAGAGAAAGTAATAAAGGAATATTTTCTTTAAAGTGAGACAGAACCAAGCATGAGCAACGTTAAACTCAAAGACACAATGAGGCAATGACAGTTAACACTCTCATAATAGGCTTGGCAGTGTACAGGACGAGGCCATTGTCTGTTCATTCCCTGACCTGAAGAAGTCTAACCTGCAAAGACCTATGGCCAACTCTTAAAGCACAATTCTCCTAGTCTCCTTTATATTCAATGGAAAAGTAAAACAATCTGGAGCAGGGAATTCAGTTTTCATCTCTGTTCAATGACTGCTGAAACTCAGTATCAACAATAGCCCATAAATCTTGATTTAGTTTTTAAACATATTTATAAACCTTAAAATATCTGAAATCCTCAGTTTAAAAGAAACATCAAGGCATGTAGAAAAATGGTAAGTTGAATCATGGTACTGTATAAAGCTGTCCCACGCTGTGCCTGTCTTACCACGGCAACAGAACATTAATACAACAAGATGTGCATCTTTACCTCCTGCCATTGTCAGAGCTGCATCAAGTGCAGGACGTACTTCTTTTCCCAGCTGTTCTTGAACTCTACTTCCAAGCAAAGGTCCAACATCTGTAGTATGAAGAGATAAAACCCCACTACACACTAGTTCAATTTAAATTACCTCTTAGCATAGGTGCTGTTAGACTCTTACATAATAAAGTATACATATATTATAAAATCAAATTAATGATTAAAATTTCTCTAAGACCTGACAGTCTGAATTTAGTGACAGAAGATAACACACGAACACAGTCCTCCATAGCTAGCTACAGGCCTATAAATGAAAGCAGTAAATCAACATATGGTGGAGAATATTCACTAGCACTTGACTGTATAGGTAAAAACACATAACATTTCAAACCCCACAGTATGTATTTCATTGCATTTACTACTTTTATGGAAACAGATTTTTTTTTCCACAATCTATCTTAAAGAGGTCCAACATCTGGAGAGGAATTTTGTGGCATAACCTTTCACTACACACTTTGTTTTCATACTGCAAGAGAAACTAGAAAATGGATTCTTTTCCTTTCTCCTGTTCCTCATGCACATGTCAAGGTCACCCCCAACTCAGACCTGCCAGCCGTCTGCACTGAAATCCCTTAAGCGCGTTAAGCACGTGTCCCCAGCCCCTGCCCTCTCGGGCAGTGCATTCATCACTGATGCTCACAGCGCTGGCTTCATGCTTACCCATAGCCATCCCAATCTCCAAAAACCGTCCTGTCTCACTGCCCACAAACAGAAATGACGCTAAGTTCAGCAAGATAACAGAAAAACACCGAACAGAGTTTGGTGAAGCATCTTAATGTAACCTATTCTTTAGGCAGTGGTTGGGTCCCCTCCAGTTTCAGATCACACAAAACAGGTTTTTGAGGGTTTTTTTGCTCTTGAAGAGATGGGAATACCGCATGGTACAGAAGCATCCATCACTGTCAGCAGTGTCATGTCTGGCTTGGGATGAGAATTTTTATCAAGCAGAAAACTCTTTTTAGCATTTCCTTAGGGTGGGCACACTAAACTCATCTACATTTCTCTTGAAGTTTGTGCTACTGTGGATTCCCTTCAAATGATATCCTTTTGTCCCCAGGTGTCACACACTTAACTCTGGTTTTTCAAGAAAATAAAAACAATCTATTGATAAGCACTCTCATCACAGATCTAGCTAGGCTCCTGTTAACTAACATATTAAATTGGCATGGAGAACAAATGAATACTTATTTTGAAATTTCAGTTCAGAGTGTCTGGGAAGCTACAATGCAGATGTTAATTTATTATTATTATAGACTTAAAAATGACACTTTTTTTAGACCAGAGTGTTCCTGCCTAGAATTAAGTAGGAAGACTATTTAACTACTGCTACTACTACTTTCACAAGCACATTCAGTGTTCATTAGTAGCCTCGTATAGACTAAACACATTGCCAAGCTGGCTGCATTAAAATATAATTTAAAGGCAGTTTTCAAACATAGACAGAAGCACAGATTCTGGTCATGAAAAGTCTATTTATGATAGGTGGCATGCTGCCACAGTTGCCTAGTTTGATCCCAGCAACAATCCTGTTTAAAATCAGTTTTGGTATTTCTGTATTTCACTTCTGTCTGAAATGCAGATCTGTACACATTTATTAACATCTGCTAACAATGCATCTTGAATTCTAATCTGCATTGAATATGGTTGGCCCTTTCTATTATCAGTTCTGGAAAGCAATGCTTAAATTAAAAAAAAAACAAGCGAAATACCCTAGTGGTTTGGTTGTTTCTGTTTACTAAGAGCTTTAAAAGGTGACACCTGGTATTGTAACTGTGCTGAAGGGTAAAGTGCAGCAGTTGTGTTTCAAGTTTTATCTCCTGCTCTTCAACTGCTCATTCTGAAATGGTAAGTAGCTTAAGCAGCTTTAGAAAGAAGATAAGATTATACCTCAACTTCTAGCTGAGTAGAGGACAAAGGTGTAACAACAGAAATAAACACAGAGATCTCTAACTCATTGGAACCACCAAACCAGCTAGCAGCGTGGTTCCTTGACATTTGGCTCCACAGTTAAAAAATGAATAATATTCCAAAAAAGCATGAAGTATTAGCAGTTACTGAACTATAAAAAGGAAAACAAAATATTAGCCTGACTTATTGTATAAGCCATTTAATAAAAGACTCTTATTTCAGGAAATAATATGCATTACACCAGCTCTAAGACGTTGTACATGAAAAGAATTTTAAGTTTTAGTCTCTTTTACCACTGAAAACAGCACTTCTGCTTGAAAATCGTATTCTCATAAATAAAATTTCACTTTGCATTATCAGCTATCTTATTGAAGTCTTTAAATACATATCACTAACCCCCTTTAAATCAAAGTACTTACTATTTAGGTCAGAGAGTGCTTTATCCTTAGTCGTGTTGTACTGGCTCACCAAGTAGTCAATTTGCTGAAAAGAAGATGATAAAAATCTATTAAAAATAATTGGAAAAAAGTAGTGCTTTTAAGTAAAGAGTCAAACTGCCACTTTAAAACAACCAAAATATTTGTGCAAGTCCCCAGAATCCTGGCTCTCTACTGTTTTCAGTTAACTAAGTACTTTAAAACCTTGCTTGGTAGAACTGCATGTAATAAAAGATGTGTTTAATTGGGAAATCTACTTAATTAGAACATCTCTGGGGTAAAAGATTCAGCTTAAAAGTGTTAAGTAGCAGGAACTGTGGCCTTATGAAGGCTTCAAGTCAATCAGGCCAGTAAGGTTTTGCATGTTGTCTTCTGTTACTTGATTTTCTAGTGGCATTAGCTCCTCCTTCACAGAGACACAAGCGGCAAGTTGATGAGGTGGTTAATTTTGAAGCAATTCACCAACCAGACCGCCTTGTATCTGGGCAACCACTCAGAGCTGCTCTTGAGGAAAGGAGCTGGCTGCTCTGTTTTAATGCAAATGTTTTTCCTTAGCCCCAGGTGGATTTGGCCCAGTCACAACCTGAATCACAGATTCATAGAATATCCTGAGTCGGAAGTGACCCATAAGGACACTGTAACAATATAAAACAGTAACTTAGTTATCACCAGATCCTGAGTTTGGACAAAATACTATCAAAGAACCATCCCAATTAGAAATCTTACTATACTAATTTTGAAAAATCATTAATAACCTCCATTGATTTCTGCATGTTTAAAATAATGCATTACAAACCCTACCTCAATTGAGTTCAAGTAATGTAAAAGTTAACACACTCGACAAATGGGTTTCCAATTTTAAATGTGACCCAAATGTGTACCAAAGTGTATTTGGCTTGCAGTCTCAAACTTTCTGTGGAGTAAAGAAAAATAATAGACAAAAAAGCCATTCTCAAACCAACCTATTGATCATACAGCAGTGGATGTAATTAAATGACAAAGCATAAGGCAGACCACCTTTTCCTAAAACAGGAGGAAAAAAATGGGTTTCTTACAGAGAAGGCTGTAGGCCTGGTTTTGTTTGTTTGTTTTGTCTTCCTAGGCTAACCTAAGGACTGAAATTTTGCAGGGCTACAGGTTTTGCATTGTCTCCAGCAATGTCACAGACAAAAGGCGATTTTGTGTAAGTAATAGCGTTATCGCTCAATACTCATAGTCTGCAAATCTTCTATGACACGAACTCTTAACATGTGACTTCTTTTTACAAATCCTCTTATATGCTGCACACCTCATACTGATGAGTCAAGGACATCAGTTAGGATTTCAGAGCTTTATAGACAATAAGTTGGATTTTACAACGTTTTTTTCGAAGAAGCTGGAGTCCTCCTATCCTTAAGGAATTCTTACAAATGTGTGTGTATATATGATACCCGTGTACCTTGTCTGTCAAAATGACTTTGAAGATGTATCTGATGATGGCATCAACAAGTGCCATCAAGTCTAGAAAAGAAAAATAAACCTGCACAGAAACTAAAAACCTACTACCTGAGACTTTGAGGAACCTCTGGTACAAATGTTCAAGTCCTGACGCTTTTACATGCAATAATTCAGGCGTTTTTATTAACTTTTTAGCTACTGTCCTTTTCTTCTATTAAAAGAGTTACTTCTACATAACAGATTTTTCTACTCTAATGTTTCCTGTTGTCAGCACTCAGTGAGCTGTGAAGGGGAGTCTACTGGTTTCTGATGCAACTGGATGACATCCTTCTGTGCCCTGAGTCAGCTCCAGACTGATGAAAGGCACTCTGTTTTACGAGAGTCTGTTGGCACGACCTCCGCTTCCTGCCATATACCTCCATCACCAGACTGTCACAACACCATGCACAAAGGAATAGTTGTATAGGGAACAACTCCAGATATGGAACCATTTAATGGCATCCCCCAGGTGTCTCCTGTTCTCATACAGTCCTGGTCAGCAGGAAAACAGCTCATAGGTTATGGGAGCCCAGTTACTATGACTGGGATGCTACCACACTAGTGGATCCCATGTAACTGTGTGAATTACACCTATTTCTAATTTGTCCTGTGGAAGTAAAACAGATTAATTAAATTAATTAAAATTAATGAAAACCAAGGTAATAGGACTGTTGGACTTTTTTTCCTCCTAATTCATAAAGAATTTAAATTTGTACATGGGAAAACTTACAAGTCTTCCATGCCAGCATTTCTTTTTTCCTTTCAGTGAAGAAAAAAAAAAAAAAGATACGTAGAGAACTCAGAGAACTGCTTTTGGGACTTTAAGGAAAGTTTGAAAGTAGAAAGCAGAGAATCTTTCCTGTTCACTATAGCACAGTATGACACTGGTTGAGAGAAAAAAATAGTTAAAAAATACTACTGGAAAAGAAGTTATTGTAGCTCAGTCCCAGAGCACATATGAGTAAGTCCAAAATACAAGGAAACAGGAAAGAGCAACAAGGAGTCCAAGTTTTCATGTACTATCTTTTTTTAATATGTATTCCTTTAAAACCATATTTTTCCAAATTACTCACCTTCTGCTAGTGATCTACACTAGTTCAGTAGGAACAAAAGGACCTATAAGCATCACCACAGCATACTCCAGGAATACAGCTCAAAATTTGCCCAAAGAATCCATCAGGATAACTCCCAAACATCTACTGTTGTGTGAAAATATCTTACCTTGCATCATTTATTCTACTTTGGGAGACTGACACACAAAGAATAAACAAAATACTGCAGGTGTGATTTATACCAAACAATTATTTTCTGCAATACTTCTTACTTACATTTCTTCCCTCCCACCCATTCTTCCCTCCCCCCATGAAGAAAAAATTGTTTACCGCTGGAGTGTCATTAAGGAAAATTTTCAGATCTTTAAAATTACTGTTAACCAGTTTCTTTGCTCCTCGGACTTGGTTAGTCAAATGCTGGTTGGCACCATACGCACAGAGCACTCCAACACTACAAAAAATACAGATAATACATATTTCTTTATTACTGTAAATGCCCATTCTGACATAAAGCAGAACAAAAAAATTACAGCAAAAAAAAGTCACCATTATCAAAATAAAGGTCTCAAATTTACATTCTCATTTTCTTATTATGAGTTCTCACATGCACCATGAGGTAGAGTAGAGGAATTAGCTGTAAGGGCCAATATTGTACGACTAATTCAAGAAAAGAAAGGAAAAAGTGATAACCCAAAGTCTTCAGAAGTTATTAATGTACAGCTACTTATCCATTTGCATTGATACTGTCAGAAAATGTGTATAGCCTAGGTAAATTGTAGGAGACTCTTTTACAGGTATCATTAACCTTGACACAGCAAATGCTCAAAAGTTAACTGTGAAAAGGAGTATTTTACATTTGAAAACTTCAGCAACATTTACTCATAATGGCCCTATTTATTTACATAATTGCACAGAACTTTTAAAAGCACATAAATACTCCCTGTTGACACTAAAATAATATATAAGCATTTCCTGATACTAAAACAAAAGGTGGAAAGTGAGCTAGACTTCCAGTCAACACTGTTGCTGATTATTTTCTATTTGATCATTCCCCACTGTAAAATTCTAATTACAGCATGGCCGATCTGCACAAACAGTAAGTAAAAAGGCAATTAAAAGTCTCATGAGAAGCTTCAAAAGCTCTCTTAGCATACATGATCATTAGCTTTTTTTATTTAGTTTAGGTGTAAAATAGTCTTAAACAGAAGGATGACTTTTTGTTTTTAAACATCTCACGTATACAACAGCTAACCTTTTGGACAAGCACCAGAAAAATTAAAAGTAACCACCAGAGTGGTAACAGCCTCAAAAGCAGGCTGACTACAAACCTATTTGATGGGTTAAGCACTAACTTTCTGCAGATTTGACTGGGAGACAGCACAGATCCACTCATCATAGGCACGATGCATCCCTGAAGGGCAAACATTGCCTAAAGGCTGCAGTCAGGTGCATCACAGGCAATTCCTGGATGGCACGTGTGTTCGGTCTCTTACTTCGCACTGTAGTACAACAGCTGAACAGTAGAGAGGCAGCACTCTGAAAGGCCATTACAGACATCCAAACCACAGCAGAAGGGAGGCACTAACACAAATGGCACTGTACTCCTCCCAGGCTGTCAAACTTCCTGAGCTGGGGTGTCAAGATGACCTGAATACTAGTATTATTTAATAAGAGTTAGCAAAAACCCATATCAGGCTCCCTGTGGGCCAAAATATGTAGTAAGTATAATTCTTCTCCAAAGAATATATGTTCAAAGGAAGCCATAACACAGCCACATAAATGAGAAATGATATGGTGGAGAGCAAATGGGTACCTAAAATAGCATGATTTTTGTATCCTGGCAAGACAGGAACAAACACCCTGATGATGTTCGTCTCCTTATCAGTGATCCAAAACCAAATCTTCACCTTTATTTTGCTTTTCCTATTTTAGCTTTCCCAACCAATGTAAAGGCTTAGTTCTGGTAAAACTGGTCTCAAGTACAAGATTTTTTTGCTGCTCTGACAAATACTCTCAGTAGGAAGACTCTGATTTCAGAGCACGATACAGGGAAAGATGGCAAAACTATATGCTACAGCTGCTGGTTTATAAGAATTGCTTCACTAACATTTTTCTCAATATCCAAAAATATTCAAAAGAGAATGACAGAGTCTGACACAAAGAGGTTGCTTCTCTACCCAAAATTTCACAGCTATGTCTTCAAAATTGGCTAATAACTACCCTCCCACAAGTCACTAATGAACAAAGGGACACCAACATTTACCTTACTGCTTATTTAACCAACAGCAAATGGCATTGTTTTATTTCCATTATGACCAACACTCGAGCAGCCATAATCATCAGTTACTAGCCATGGAATGAGAACTCAGAATGCATAAAATGCCAAGAAACTGAGTGACTTTCAACATAAGCAGAAATAAGCAACTTTATTTTGGACACATACAATATATTATTTCTTTTCACACTACAGTATGGTATTGTTTTAAAACTTTTTTTTTTTTTTTTAAATCATTAGACAAACTATCTCAAGCTATCAGGAAAAGCAAACAGTTGTATATCACTCTGAGGTGTGGAATTTATAACAACATCCTTGTTCTTTGGACATCCAGTGTTTTTATATCCTTTCAGTGTTATGCTCACAGACCAGAAAGGTCAATTGGGAGCTAACAAAACAGTACTTTGTAAGACTTGAGCACAATCATTTTTCTCTTCAGTCTCCTAAATGGAAGGAGCAGGAGGAAACAAGATAGTGGAGGTGCTTTAGGCAGACAAGGCACTCAGAACAATTGTGACTACATTCTGAATGTAACTAAACACACAACAGGAGAGAGAAAAAAAAAAAAATCTATTTATTACATAACTGTGCCTTGAGTCAGCATTCAATAAGCAGCTACAAGGAGAAAGTCATAAAGCAGGAATAAAAAGGACATGCCTTCTCTGTAACAGATCAGAGAACTATTTAAACAGTCTCTTCAGGAGTCAGATATTCCACACACAATTTCTTGTCAGGTTTCACAGACTGATATAAATGTTTATTAATCCAGTTGCAGGGGGAGACCCAAGCTTTTCCTTCAGCTGTGCTTGCAAAAAAAATAAAATAAATCAAGTCACAAAATAGAAACCCTGAACAGATTTACATATTGAAAGAAAATAATGGGCTAGAGATTTTGGTAGCAACTTTTTCACCAATTCTTTAAGATAACATTGATTCCCAGGTTCTGAACAACACGTGTTGCCAATCTCGCAAGGCCAAGAGGACTTCTATGAAGCCTGCATGAGGTACTTGCCATGATGCCAAGGATCATTCCCTTCAGACTTGGCTTTCCCTAGCCTCATACATAATATCATCCACAACTTCAATAAAGAACTTATTACACAAGCTCTCCCGGAAGGACAGAAAACAGACTATGCATTTTACTACCCAGTAGCCAGGACATTTTCTATCACCAGTATTAAATTTGGTACTGCAATGTACACTTTCTTAAAAATCAGATGTCCCTTTTCTTACCTTTATGATGTAGGGGAATTAATGAAATCATTTCTTTCCCAGAGAAAACATGTTTGCTTAAGCTTCTAGATGACTAGAAAATAAGATGTAATAGCAGGTATCTGTCCCTAAACTCTCAGTTAACGTTTGAAGAAAAGCACATAATTGTTTTAATGAGAAAATTGGAATATCACACCCACATAGCTATCTATTTAATAGGTTATTTCTACATCCTGTGCTCTTTAGCAATGGAATCCTACTTTGTAGGACAACATTCATGTATGAAAACTGAATTACCAAAACCACTGCACGTATTTTTTTTTTTACTCAATCTACCTAAGTAAATATTTCAAACACAAAGTGCATGTACTGGAAAATGACACACTTGAGGCTTATTTACTTTAAGATAAACAACTGTGTACGTAATCACAAGCCTTCTGACTTGTTTCTTAGACCGCTCCTTGAGGAAAGCAAACTTCCCATGTACGCCCCACCTTCAGAGAGCAGATCTAGATAAAGTTGTTTGGTTTTTTTTTCTTAAATATAGCCTGTCATCTCTATTTCCTTTATACATCATTCCAGTAAACTTAGTATCAAAACTTCATCCTAATTACCAGAGCACTATATCAGTGGAAAAGTGAGAATAAATAATGTTCCTTATGATTAAAATCTACTAGCTGAAATCTTCTAAAATCTGCATTACCAGCATATATATGCCACTGTGAACTTGTAAGCTGATGCACAGAAAAGCCATCCCCATGTCACTAGAGTTTTCAAGAGTTGTTATCTCTATAGACAATCTATTGCAAGCTCCACATACAGAGTCTTTTCCCTACTAATACACTACCGTGCATTTGATCTGTCTTTTCCAGCCAAGAAAAGGCAGTTTGGACCCATCTGGAAATACCAATGACTGAAAAAAAATAATACATTTTATAAAAAGAAAAAATGGCTCATGCTTCCATAATCCCAGAATGGCTGGCACTGCAAGAGAGAGGGAGAGGAAGATGCAGAATGTACACTTAGATGGTAACGCTGAAGAAGTCCAAGTCCATCCCTTAGAAATCCTTCCTGTTCCCTCCAGCAGCTGTCTACATGTACATTCCACTGGAGGGCTGTTGAAAAAAGCTCCACTGGCAGAGGTGTGGGTTCAGGGTACTCTGATGGATGCATGCCTTGCTAACTGAGTCTTCTGAAGCCACACAGCTCTTGGCAGAGGAGTCTACAGTGTTCTAGTCACCTGGCAAGGGTTTGGGAGACATACTCCCAAAGAAAGCCCCCAATGCTGCATGAACTTTAAACTATACCTGAACAATGAGAGGACCCACCTTAGCAATTTCATGACAAATCTTGATGTAATCCTGTATTAGCAGAGATCATTCAAGTTTTTGTTCTTTTGGCTTTGAATACAAGTAGCCATAAACATTTTACTTGCACAGAACTAAACTCGTTTGATTACTGTCACAGCTTATGTATGCAACTGTGGCAGAGTCCTTGAGGTGTGGTTTTGGGAAGAACAACTACAGGTAAATCTTCCACCTAGGCTGAAGTTGCATGGTAACTTGGGGGAAAAGAATAAATCCACAAGGAGACTAGTACTAGTCTGAGTACAGTATAAGAAATGGGGAAACAGTTGTCAGTAAATATCAGGCTTTCTCAATTTTTTTTGTTGGGGCAGTGGCACAAGGACAAGACTGTCCTTTTGTGTTTCTGCATAGCAGTAAGCAAGCTGACATGGGCTTAAATAGATCCAGGCACAGCATCTTCTCTTCCCTTGTGAAAGAAGATCCAGGAAGGGCAGCAGAATCCTGCTTTGTTCAGAGGCACACTGGAGACCTGAGCACTCAGCCAGGCTGGGGTCAGTAATATTAGCCTTGTAAAGTCCTATCTTGCCTTGCACAGCACTCCCAGCATTACAGCCTTAGCCAGGGAGTCATATGAGATTATCTCCACCTGTGAAAACCTGCAGACAGAGCTCAGGGCAGTGCTTCCCTTCAGGTAATGGGGTGAGCATCTGACACTCCTGATGCCTTATACAAAAGGGGTAAAAAAAAAAAAAAGGTTTGAGAGGCAGTTTCCCTAGTCCTGGAAAGCGTATTACTAGGGATCACTGATCTGGTAGTCATGATCTGGGAAGAAGCATTTGCCAACGCTGAGTATGCCACAAGAAATATACAAGTATACCACAAGAATAGCTGGCAGCAAATGCACAAGTTAGAGACTAACAAGGGGGACGACCTCTTAATTTCTCTGCTGACAGGCAACATTCCTCAGCCATTATAACCAGAGCATAGCATCCTGCAACACAGCATCTTGCAATGTGGTGTAAAGATAGCTGGCAAGCTCTGTGCACTACCTTCTGTTTTGGCACACAGAGAGGCAATTTAATAACTTACTTTCTTTGAGGCACCATTGTACTATGAAGGACTTTTGTCCTGTCATCATGGCAGGGATGCATTTATTACCTACAATACCATTTGGTTTTCTGGTCTTTGGAATACTTGTCCTGTTTGTTAGCAATGTCTGGGAGAAAAGAGCACGTTCCCATACCTGATATCAGAATGGCCTACATTAGAGCGCAGGCAAGGTCCCAATTTGTTATGACAAACCGTAGTAAAAAGAAAAAAAAATTTCTAGATAACAGTGAAGTAACAAAGTAAGTCCCACCTGACTGAACAGCCACCAGTATAGATCAAAAGACTTCATTTTTTTTTTTAAAATATAATCACAAAATAAAGATAGTAGGGAGGTGAAAATATGAAGAAGTTGAAGGAAAATAAAAAGCCTGAAAGCAAACAATGTATTTTGAAAGCATCTACAGGGAAAAGTCTTGATTGTAGCCTGTCATCACCCATTACACAGCCAGCACAGAACAGGAGTGTGATCCTAACACCAATATCGCAAAAGTGTCTCCAAACTCCAGGATTTTACAGTGAGTGCACCACATGGTTTAAAGAACTCTGTGTCCAAAAGAAAACCCATTATTTTGAACTAGTAAGAAAGTCTGGAGGACAGCATATACTGAAGGAGGTCACACAATTGCTTTTCTTGCCACTACTAGACTATCAAGAGCAAAGCAGTATTTTGTACCTCAAGTTCTCTACGGGATGGTGACTGAACATAGGACACAGCACCTGATATTCTTAAGTTTAATGTAACATTCTGCAACTGGCATTCTGAGGCTGGCAAAAGTTTAATTTGCCAAATTCAAGCTTAGTTTTTTGTTTCACACCTACATTCCTCTCAAGTGAGTACATAATGACCTGTGGAGAGTCATGGTAGCAGTATTTTCACAACGCAATCACATTTTCTTCAATAAGCAATAATATTACTTAGTCTAGTAAAATAATTTCTCTACCTGTAGGCTAATACAGTAACATTATTTGTCATATGACATTGCAAAATTAGTGCTATACCAAGTTTCATATTGTTCTCTTTATTACACTTGCCTTATTATTAAAGAAGCAACAAAAAGAAATGTTGCAAAACAGCTCCTCTGACAGTCAGCATTTTTCTTCTGTCTTTGATGCATTTCCCCACCACAGTTGTCACAGCAACGACACATACAGAAGCAAAGTCCCACAAGAGGCAGCAACAAAATAAATAGCAATCCCAAGGCTGCGGAGACTATAAAACCGATTTCATAGTAGATGGCCTGTAATTCAGACAAAAATAGTGGTAATAGCAGATATCACACAGTAACTGCAATCAATATAGAGCAAATAATTAAAAAAAATTTCAAACTACAGACTAAACCATCTACTAAGTTACCAAGGTTATGCACTTGGTGCATTTCATCAATAATTGACAACTTTTCAAACAAAAAGATATATACTATTGTAGATACTGAGAGCTAATAATTATTTAGCTAGAATATTAGCAAGGTAAGCTACAGGAGCAAGTCCTAAGAAAGAAGTATGCTCAAAAGAAACAAATGTGAATCAATGCAATTGAAATAGGATAAAAAAAAAAACAAACAAAACATTTGATTTCCCAGACCACAAATTTATTGTTTCTCACATCTGTTTCCAAAAAGGCTACACAAATGTCAGCAAGGCTGACTAGATCAACACTTTATCTGGGAGCAGGGGAGGGAGGCGTAGCTTGTTCTCCTTTCTAATCAGTTATGAGTAGAAAGATTCACATGAACCACAACGGGAAGTACTTCCCCGCATGATCGATTGCAATGGCAAAGGTTTCTCCAAACTGCTGAAGTTAAAACTGCTTAGGGACTGGAAACATGAAACAGTGGATTTTAAGGTCTCTCAGGTAAAAGACATTTATTCTGCTGCCAAACACCAAAGCAGCGGCAATTAAAAGGATGCTTTCGAAAGCTGGAAGGAGTGAGAGGGAACAATGCAATGCAATACCCTAACTAGCTTTTAAGCTGGGAGCTGTGCAAGTGCCCCAGGACCAAGGAGCTGGGCCAGGCAGCTCTGGCACAGCCCTTTGCAAGGCGATGTGACTTCCAGGGGACAAGCTGGCTGTGCTGTTTCCCTCTGCTGTAAACACAAGCCAACATATCCAAAACCGGACAGGGCATGTGTCTGTGGCACAGAGCTAGACCCCAACCACAGTGGTCTGTCTTCCCTGGTAAATCTCTCTTCTCCTTCCCTTTCCTAATATTAGGACAACTAATTGTCACACTAGTACTCTGAGTCCTCTTCTGTTTTACAAATCCACCAGCACAAGGGCAACTTGGCAGTAAAGAGATGAAATTGAGGCTGTGTATTGTCCTGCAAAACAAGTCACAATTTCTCACAAGCTATCAATCATGCTCCAGTTCCAGCTTTGCTGATGCCCTTCCTCACAATCCCTAATTACCAACTGATCCAAATACAGCAACTATCACCATTAGCAGAGTTGCAAATTTCTGACCTAATTACCAATTCTAGGATGAAACCTTTTTTTTATTATTAACTGCTAGTTAAAAGCTGTTATCCCTTCCAAAAAATACAAACTAGACACTTGGAAGAAGCAAAAAAATGATTGTTTTATCTTTTAGTTAGCCAAACACTTCAGAAATTATTTGACAAATTATTTTTAAATAGGTTAGATGGAAAACCACTATTTAAAATAACATTAAAAACAGTTATGGATGTTTTAATAGATGTAGTGCATACAGACACTGTTAGTTTCTTTTCAAAGCTATACATCTACCGTAAGACATTACCTGAAGAGTCAGGACAACATTTTCTGGCTGTGGAAGTCAAAACAAATGGAGAATGTGTATAATACACAGGCAGCATGCACAAAAACAAATCACATGAATGATGAATAATTAACCATGACCAAAACAATTAACAACACAGAAACAATAACAAAAAGCCACTGAAGTAAAATAATACATAGAAGCACCAGTAAATAATTATGGAAGAATATTTACAATAAAATACATAGCAGATCATTTCTGGTTTCCTTGATAAGTGAAGGGAATCTAGAATTTGTCTAAAAAATATTTTCATCTTAAACCAACAACAGACCAGTTATTTCAGCACTGAGCATCTGTTTCACATAATTCCCAACACATCTCACAGAAGAAAAGGCCAGAGATTGTATTACTTTGTGGTTTAGTTATTTCTTCACAAATTCCACCTGTCATAACTTATATGATATTCCTGACTAACTTTTCCTTTTCATTGCGTATTGTATTTTGGCATCTTTAATGGAAGTTTTGGGATATTAACACATTACACACAAAATTCACCCTCACTTCTAATTAATTATGTAGAGGTTTATTTTAAATTATTAAAAATTTGATCTTATTAATGCTTACAAATATCTAAAGGGTGGATGTCTAGAGGAAGGGGCAAGACTCTTCTCAATGGAGCCCAGTGACAGGACAACAGACACAAACTGGAACACAGGAAGTTCCATCAGCATATGAGGAAAAACTTCTTCACTCTGAGGGTGACCGAGTGCTGGAACAGGCTGCCCAGAGAGGTTGTGGACTCTCCTTCTCTGGAGATATTCAAAACCCACCTGGACACCCCCCTGTGCAACATGGTCTAAGTGATCCTGCTCTAGCAGGGGAGTTGGACTAAATGATCTCTAGAGGTCCCTTGCAACCCTTACCGATCTGTGAATCAGCGTAAAAGTAAAAAAAAAAAAAAAAAAGACATTCAAGAAAGACTGAAGAAGTCTAACAGGTTCTTATCTGGTTTCTTGTCTATCATTTCCGAAAGACACCGAAAACTAAATATTCAATGCCACAAATTTCAGAAGAACCCAACTTTCCCTTTGTTTCCACAATGGAAATAGAATTTCTCGTATTCTCCCCCTTCATCTCTGTATGACAAGTTCACAGCTGATAACACTGTCTCCTTTCTCAGAAGTGGAAGAAAAAAGGGAAGCAGACAAGCTAAAGACAGCAAGACCTCTCAATCCCAAGTCTGATGTGTGAGAATCAGAAATGCTCTATTTTTTTCAGCATCATCTTTATGAAACTTCTACCATACAATATGCATAACAATTTAAAAGTCATATTTGGAATTTATTTTTAATGGGAGGAAAACAAATGCTTACCCTCCCTTATAAATCTGGTACCAAGTATGATTTTGAATGTTTTAAGGAAGCACGTCCCCCAGTAGAAGTAAAACAACAGCAGCAGCAGAGAGCTGGCTCCCCCTGAACAGGCACAGCAGCTGTGCTCAGCTGCTGGGCTGTCCTGACAGATTGCTGCCCCTTGACAGGGGACAGTGAGACGTCAATGGTTAGAGTCCAACTGGGAACACTGGGACACACAGCTGAGAAGTGGGAAGAGCCTCTTGGGTCACTAACACATTCTACAAATAGGTTAAAAAAAAAAAAAAAAGGTCAAGGAATGATAGCAGAAATTTAACAGGATAAATACGAGGAGCAGAGGAGCAGATTTCCTGTTCTTGCTCCTGAAGGGCTGTTCCCAAAGCTTGGTGAGCTTCTCACATGGATTTACACATGGTCCATTTCTGCTTCTTTGCTTCTGTGACAAGACTATCTTTTGCCCAAATAGGAGTGTTTTTCTTCCTGGTGTTTCCTCTCCATATAAATTTAAAAAGAGTAATCACACCCCTTATAAATTCTTTTCCTAAGAAAAGCAAACTTTTCCAGTCTCCTCTGAAGACCTGCATGTTTCCCAGACCACCCCTAATAGACATTTTCTGGACTCATCCTAGTCTGAGTTCATTCTCCCTGAATTTGAGTGCTCAAAACCCCAGGCAACATTTCTAACTACTTACCCGCAGCCTTCAGTGACATTCACACTCCCTATCCCCATTAGAAATTCCTCCAGGGGCACATCTACAGCCATGCTGGCCTCTTCACAGCTACCTCTCACTGATGCTTCTGTCTTCTGAGGGACTCTCTATCTGTCCTGATATATTTTCCTTTTCCAAATTGCTTTTAAAGTTTTGCATTGTATTCCGGTCAGAATTAGCACCTATAAACAGCCCATTATCTGTTTTGCTTCTTAAGCATGCCTAATATTGCATTTGCCACCCTATAATCATAGAATGGCNGCCCCCTTCAGGTACTGGAAGGCTGCTATAAGGTCTCCCTGGAGCCTCCTCTTCCCCAAGCTGAACAACCCCAACTCTTTCAGCCTGTCTTCACAGGAGAGGTGCTCCAGCCTTCTGATCCTCTTTGTGGCCCTCCTCTGGACTCGCTCCAACAGCTCCATGTCTAATCACACAGTATTTCAACAAGTGCCTCCACTACACAGAACTACAGCTGTTATAGTCTCAAATTTCTCATGACTTAGGTACTAGTTTACTAAATACTATAGTTGTGCTCACGTATAACACCTATGGCCTAACAATTTTGTCCAAAGACTCTGCCAACTAAGTCCACCCACCTTCCTTGCTGGGTGTGCAGGCGCAGTCTCTGAGGCACCACTCTCACACAGCCCCACCAAACAAGCATACGGGATTGGCAAGAGTCACCTGATGCAGCATAACAACAATACTCACACACTTAGATGTTATGCAGAGGTTATCAAGCTACTGGAGCAACAGGATAGTTGCCAGGAAGACATGGAAGCACAAGGCTTTCCTTTCCCCCTTCAAATCCCAAGATCATTCAGGTCATCCTGATTCAGAGCAATAGTTCAGTGCCTGTATGCCAAGTGCCATACTCATCTTCCTGACAGGTACACCACACCGCAGGGACTACAAGTAAGTAGCTCATAATGAAGTAACTTGTCCATTGTGTGGTTGCCGTTAAGGTTCCTACTGCAGGAACTTGATCAGCAATACTGTTTAAAAAATGGGCTACTGTCCCTGAAAACAGCCTAAAATCAGATGCACATTACATTCTATCTTTGCTTGCTACCAGATATCCTAAGAATTTAAACTGCCACAGGATAATCACAAACCTACAGAGAGAATGGAAAATATCCTTGACGTGATTAGCATACTACATAAACTAAAATATACTTTATAAGTAGGCTATGGAAACTTCATTTTACAAAGGCACCAGAACCAGCATATAAATTCAACTTTTTGAGGACAATAGCTGAAGCTAACATGAGAGCTGAGCAGTAATGGTTCTCTCTAAGCATTTTTAAATAAAAGTAATATTTTTCAATACAAAGAACTTTCAATCTTTGTGCAACAGACACCACAATCACATTATGGCTGGAATTTATAAGTGAGCCTTAACTCTGCCTAGCTTCTTTACAGCGGCCTATAAAATTTTCTTTGTAATATTTTTTGAAAGGTTTTGGTCCCCCATTTTGTATGAAGCCATCAGACTTGTTATTCACAATTTTCATTCTTGCAGCCTGTTATAGCTTTAAAATACTATTTCCTGTTTTAGAAAGAAAACTGAATTTCAAAGGTAAAGTCATTGTTTTCATTATTTTATGCAGATACACATAGACAATTTACCTTTTGATAATCGCCCTGTGCATTTCCAAACTTCTGCTGTGCTAATTTTCTGATGAGATCTGAAAATAAGCAAGAATATTCCAGAGTTTTAAACAACATAAATTATAAAAATGAGAGAAGGAGGATGGTATGAATTCTACTGTTAGATAGGCAAGATGAAATTAAGAACAGACATCAACAAGATAGGCAAGCACATAAGTGTTTCCATAAGCCTGTCTAGTAACAACACTTTTAATCAACTGTATATTTTATGAGCTTACAGGAAGATAACCAGGTTATCTATCAATTAATCAATTCCCACTGAAATACAGCAAAGGTTTTTCCAAGGGCATCCTCCATACCATAAAAGTATTATTAAAAGTTAATCACGAACTTATCAATTACTTGGACAATATTCTGGGTAACAGCTTTGCTTTGTGTTTATGCCAAGTATGTATATATATATAGATAGATAGATACACACACACACAGAGCATTAGATTACATAATGTACAAAACAAGCATGTTAATGATGACTTCTTGACTGAACAGTACAAGGAAGAAGGCCCTTATCTTGCCAACATTATCCCAGTCTTTTTTTTCCTTTCCTCTGGACCAACAGACTTTGTATGGAACACAACTGAAACAAATCAGAAAGCCTAATGCATGCCAATTTACTGTGTGTGCAGCTCCATCTAACATACTAATTTCTAACTTGTTCACAATATAGACAAAATACAGCAACCAACAAAAAAAGAAAGTAGGAATTTAACACAAGTAGTGCCACTTAACATTATAAATATCATTTAACCACACCAGTTTCTTTCAGTAAACCCCAGCAGCTGCAATGAATAGATCCCTTTTGGGGACATCACTAGCCTACTCTCATGGAGGTTTTGACAAGCCTACAGGAACTATGCTGGGAACTGTGGTTCCCTGTCATTGCTGTGACACCCTCCACTTGAAGAGGGGCACCACCAGCTCTGCAGACCCTCTGCCTCAGAGGGCATCAGCAGCTCTGGATGTGCTCCATCCTAGGCTGTGTAAAAGCAGCTGTGTTTGGATGTGTGGGGAAACACATTAGGAAGGAGCACACTACACCTCAAGAAGCAGCACTCTGCCCCCCACATTCATACAGAGCTGGACTTCATGGTACTACATGGCCCCATCGTTAGTCTCCCCATATACAAATGAACATACTTGATAAAAGCCTCGAGTAAGTTACCTATCCTGGGGATCCATACAGGACTTCAAAGCTGATTGTTTTCGTCCCAAAAATCCAAGCCCTCTCAGAATTTACTGTAGCACTCGTGAAATATGTCCAGTGAGTTCACAGGGGCTGTGATCTCTCACTCCTCTCTAATCCTGCACATGGCTCAGGAAAACAAATCTCTAAGCAAACAGTGCCCATAGTCCTCTCTCCCCAACACCCTGCACTCAACTGATCTGCAAGTTGAAGAGATCCTGAAGAGTACCCTCACAGAAAACTGTGTCCAAGGAAAGAAAATACACAACGGTGAAGCAACAATTGCTGTTTTAAGGAATGTACTGCGTGCAAAGAAGCTGCAGCTGGCAAGACTGTTGATTAAAAAACAAACAACAAAAAAAAAACCCCACAGAAATCTGTTAACATCTCAAGTGTGTCAAGCCACAAATCATCCAGACAGGAAGTATATTCTGTAACACAGAAACAATGCTCCCAGCAGATTATCAAGGACTCTCTATGGCAAGGCAACTCATTTTGGAAAGATCATACATAAGGTAGAAGACAAGGGTGAATCCCACAATAACAGAAGTAAACCCAAAACACACATAAGCATCCAGGAAGAACAAAAGAGTTACTATGCCTGCAAATCTTTTCAAAGAAAGGGCACACACCACTGCACAGGCAACGAACAACTGATCCGCTGCTGCAGCTCTGACACATCCCACATACTGGGATCAGAGGCCACCCCAGGCAGCATCCGTGTTTCCCTGGGAGTTTCAGCAGGAACGAGGTATACAGCCAAGTGAGGCAGAACTGCACAAACCCCAAAGGTGTCATTCACGCTGGCTGTTAGATAATTTTTTCTTCTTCAGCAGAGATACCATTTCTTTCTTCTTTTTTATGTCTATATACTTACCTTGTAAATAAATTTAAGAAATGTTGGTGCACAAAATACAAATGTAATGAACTTTTTCTACAGCTAGATGTCTTTTAGCAAGCTGGAAAAGGGCTAAAACAACCCTCTTGTTTACATAGTCAATTTAGCATTGTGTGAAAACACACTGCAGAACAGCCACTAAAGAGGAACTTCTACCAGCTTAAGTGAGAATGCGATTGGGAAGGAAGACAAAGGAATAGCTTCTGCGATCTTCAAATGCAGGAGCTGACTGCCCAGGGTGCTGTGGCATCACCCTTCTTGCTGCTACTCGAAGGCCAACCTGCCCTCTCTCCCAGGCTGCCCCCAACTCAGAGGCCCATCTCGCTTTGGAAAAGGATTGGACCCAATGACCTCTGGAGGTCCGTTCTGATCCAAACTAATCCAAAGTTATCCTACACTCATCATGACTTTTTATTATAAATTATTTAATGGCGGAGTGAAAGGACTGCCAGGAAGCATGTAAGAAAGCTAAATTTTATTATTGACAAAACCTCCCTTTCATACATTTCCTACTGTCGAGAATTGGTACAAGATAAAATTTTAAAAGCGTTAGCCTTTCCTGTTATATAAAAGTTGAAAGAATTTACCCATTCTTCCAGTTGAGCATCTGTCCCCATCATAAAATTAAAAAACCTCAACATTTCACAAAGTTTTACATACATCTATACACACACATATATTTATGGGCATCTGTATGCATATATAAAACTACTCAAGAAAAACAGAGGATGATTGAGGCTAGAAGGGCTCAGTGCAAAGTCACCCACTGCAGGTCACCCAGGGTTGCGTCCAGTCAGGTTTTGAGTATCTCCAATGAGAACATCTAATACTTTAAAAAAAAAAAAAAAAACCCAACAACAACAAAACAAACAAACAAAAAAACCCCAAACAACACACCACACCCCCACACCCCCCAAAAAAAATCCCACCAAACAACAGCAAAAAAACCCTGTTCTGATTACTTGTGATATGCTTAAATTGCTCAGAATGCTCCTAATTCACCGTTTTTTATTTATACTGTTTCCATAATTTATAGCCTGCCAGTCAAAAAAAAAAAGACATAAATCAACCTGAATACACTATCACAAACTGATGCAGAACCAAGAATTTTTGAAATTTAAAGGCTCTAAAGCCTGTTCATCAGAAAATAAGACACCTTTAGGTTTATTATAAACAAGAAAGCCTGAAAATACATATAAAAAGTTACCACATGAATTGAATAAATTAAATAATGAGAACAATACAGGTTTCATAGGTAGCATAATGGCCACTATTACACATCCCATTTTTCCCCTTAATTTTCCAGAATGTGAGATTTCCCCGCTGAATAAATATTTACTACTTATATTACTTTGCAATGATTTTTCAGAAGTAATGTAATGCTTCAGGGTGTTTTTCTCACCAGGCAGCACACAGTGATTGACCAGCCTTTGCCATGAATTTAATATTTCAATAGCCTTCAGTATCAACTGGATTAGACATATTCCCAGTTAATTAATTTCAGATGAAATGGGGAAGTCATACATATACACCCATAAAGAATAATTTTGGCTATAACTGAATGTGAGATTACCTGCAGTTACTCACCCACACATCTGTAAGCACAAACATGCCTTAGTGGTTTTGCAGCATCAACAATCTCCTTGCTCGTTGCAGAGGGGTTGGACTAGACGGTCTTTCAAGGTCCCTTCCAACCCAAACTATTCTATGATTCTGTCAGGTTTTACACACGTTGATAGTAATTACAGTTACAACTGCAGTGCTTAAGGGTTAAGTGAGGGAACATCCTGTGCCGGATACTGTGTAAACATAAGCATCGTGTTTTCACCTATGGCTACACTGCTCACTGTAGCAGTGAAGAAACACCTCCGCTCATATTTAATTCAGCCTGTTATTTTGGTTTGCTTTTATGAAGCATCTTTCTTGCCTAGCTAGGACATCTTATCTCTAGCATTCAAATAAGTTTTTTTTATTTAAGATTGAATTAAGGTAACTCTACACAACTTTCTTCTGCATTACTGGATAGAGTAGCACCTTAAGGTTGATTTCTGCTTCAAATGTAAAAGTGCTAGGAAGGTGTGATAAAAAGTGGTGTGCTCTATTTTCAGATTAACAGGATTACTTCTGAAATCTCGACTTGACCAGCTGGGCACCTTGTTTCACAGTACCAGTAATCCAAGGCTTTAACCGTAGTGATAAAATGTGTTCTATGCTAAAGAGATTTACCTTATGATGCTCATTTACACAGCTAATTACATTACTGCTTTGCTCTGTCTCCTTTCTGCTCTCATCACACATGCGAAATGCCATCTGCCCTACTAAATCTAACTACCCAGATGAACTGTTAATTTTCCAATGCAATTTGTGATGAAATATTAAGCACCTCTGAGGAGCTCCAGTTAAAAAAAACATAATCACCAACTCCTGCATTGCATGAGTATCGTGTACATACACTCAATATCTCATTGCCCAGGCAAGAAAATAAGGTTAGCTCTAGGCTTGCTTCTTAGAACTGCTCTACAAAAAAGGAGAGCAAAAATAATAGAGATTTTAAAATAAGCTGTCTGGCTATTAAGTACCAATAAAATAGTTATGAATTCTTCTGCCAAGACAGCTTTTCAAATCTAGGTGACAGGAAAACAGTTGGAGTAAAACCTTTGGGAATGTTATGCTTCCTCTTCACTCAAACAATTCCGTTGAGACAGTTCAGTTATAGTGCAACTCCAGTATTAATCAAATTATGTCAGAAATTAATTTATCTTTTTATGCATAATATATTAGGCTTCTATTCTGAACAGAACTTCAAGCAAACCAATAAGAACCATAACTGAAACATTCATGTCGCACTGGATGGAGATTTTTCCGAACAGGGGAGAATCACATAGATAATATACATGATAAATTAATAACTGCATTAATGGTATCTCATTCTAGCACATAAAATAGTATTTCATCCCATTCCCCTTGATCTATCATACACAGAGTCAACAGACTACAAACACAATGAACAGTTCAGCATCTCTCTGAATATGGGTCAGTTTGACCACATTGTGTCATAAATAAGCAGCAGTAATTAGTCTGAAATTAATAAATTAAAATTACTTTAAGCTTGAGGTTTTTCCTATTTTCCTAATTATGATTCAGACTAATGAGTAACTCTTGCAAGTTGAGGAAAACTAGGAAAGCTGTATTAGCCTTTCAGATATCTTACAGCAAGTTTTACTGCAAATTCAGTTTATTGACATTTTAAAATACTTGCTTTGACTTGAGTGGGGCTTTGGTTGCTTCCCCAAAGTTAGAAAGCCTCTAGCCATTAGCCTTTACTATGGTCAAATTCAGGTCTCATTGAGGAGGTGTCCTTCAGCGGGTAACTCAAGGTTACCTTTGGTCCCCTTTACTGCCACTATCTACCTCATGGCTCTGCTCACTCTCACTGTCCCTAATCCTGCACCCATCACTTGGCTCTGGTTCTGCTGCACAGCAAGGTGAGAGTTCAGCAACGTTGATGGCCAAAGAATCCACCATGCTTGTTGGTGCAGAGACTGCCCTGCCACGTTGCTCACCCCATGCAGTCTGTCCTCTTTCCCCAGAGCAAGAAGAAAACTCACTCTGTAGGCCAAGTGGGAAGTCTCACAGACAAGATCTTCCCCCACAAGTCTGGGAACATCAGGCTGGCTCAGCTTCCACCCTCCAGCTCCTTGCAAGAGGCTCTTCTGGCCCTTTTCCCTTGGAGCACAACTCCTGAACGACACCTACCCTCCCTCACTTCTGAAGCCTGTACACAAGACCACCTACTTGCACTACATTGATGGTGAAAGGAAATTCTCTGTTCAATCACCTGTTTATTCACCTGCATTAAAGAAATAATGTGCAAAACCTATAATCTTAAACCATCAGCCATGCCTTTGGACAAGAAAAAAAGGCAAGTAAGAAAGGAACCTTGCTGCTGTACCTCACCACTGACATGCAAAATGAAGCCCTAGAACCTGCTATTCTACAATGTCTGCAAGAACTTGTTTGAATGGAGGTAAAGAATGACAAATAATACATACTAAATTGCTTAAGTATTTTAACTTCTCATCTCATCTGCTACACTAATCTGTCTTTTCACCCTCTTCTGCCTTCAGTAAGCTGTTTCCTCTCATCAACATGATCATCGTCCATTCTCATTCTCTGGCTCCACATTCTTTAATTACATACTGATCAAAAGCAAAAGAGAAATAAGCTTAGTTTCAAAATCCAGCAACATACAATATGACAAGCAAAAATGCGGAAATGCATTTTTACAGTCTCGGCAGACTTGGAAAGCACATACTGCTTTATTCATAGTTGAAAGGACAAGCTACTAGACCACCTAGAAATGAGTCTTAGCATATACTGGATGCACTAAGGGGCAATGTGAGAGGGGGTAGAGCTGCAACGTGAAGGAGGTAATGAAGACATGAGCAAGATTGAAACTGTACTAGTAGTCAAAATAGGGTGAGCTTTAACCAGAGCGCAGGTAGGACTAAGCATGGTATGACTGCTGAAGATGAGGAATGCAGAGCAGCAACAGCTGCTTAAGGAACCAGGACATGAAATTAAGGAGACCCCCTTTGCACCCTTCCTGACAGAAAACACCATTGATCCACTGAAGAAATTATACAGCAGTGGATCAGACAACAGTAACAGTCAATGAACTTCACTCAAGAGGACAAAAAGTTCCCCAATTTCCCAAAAATATGGATGAAAATTGAAGTTTTATAAATTTAGCTTCCTCAAGGTTGTTATTAGTCAGGAAGACCAAACAGGTAATTTAAGTCTTCCACTGAAAATCGTCACATCTTACAGCTGCCTCAAACTTAAGTTTATTCCTTTAGTGCAGTCACATTTTCTGTTTAGGTACATTCTGCTTTCCATCAACGTGCACAGACAATGTTAAAGAGCCTGGTGAGGAAGGCATTTGAAGAAAAAAGTTAATAGCCATAATACTGACTGTTGCAGGACACCTAGAATGAAAGATTTCTCCTTTGAAAATAACCTTTGCAGGGACCTTCTAGTTGTTCTTTGCTACAAAGACAGTTCTGTTCTTGCTGAAGTTTTGGAAAAAGAACAAAAAGAGAAAAGCCTTTAGAAAAATCTTTGCTTAGGAGGCTGTAATAAATTTGCATACATCACACAGATACAAAGTCAAGCAGAGGGCTTTGAAGAAGTATTCCACACAGAAACTGCATTCTCTCATTTTCTGAGAGCAACAAAACTTCTGTAGCACATTGTTTGTGCCATGGCAGCTATTTTTTGACACTTACTGTGTTCGCAGCAGCTACCTAAAGTTCTCCTTAGGCCACCATCTGGTAAGGATTTACAACAGATTACTGGCAAAGATTTAACTTGGTGCACTGTATATGCTTGTCTGTTTTAGCACGCTGCAGAGAATGAGCAACTTCTTGCTAGTGTGGGTTGTGCAGACATACTAGATTTGTAACTTTGATCAAAATAGTAAATATTTAGACTGTATGAACAACAACTTTTTTTCTACTCCTTTCTCTCCTCAGAAGTTGCTGTAAATGGAGATAAGCACAGAAAATGCTCTCTTACATTGCCTAACTTGAATTATTGGAAATATGAACAAAGGTATTTGGGAATGGCATGCCGGAGCCCTGCTGGTACCAGCTTTTAATTATCTCAGTGACTAGTGTTCTAGTAGCTTCACTGAGATTCCTCAGAATTCCCTGTTTTCCCATTTCTGCATGGGCCACAGTTTTCCACATGTTTGATAACCATGGCACGCATATTGGTTCAAAGTACTACAGAGATCACTATTTCACTCAAAAAAAAAAAATCAAAGCAAAAGTAAAGGTTGCTACTCAGAAGAAAGTTAATTGGGCCTCAAGTTTGTATTTGTTCTGTACAGGTACATCCAGGCATCTTTCAGCTGAGTTAAACAGCCAAAATAATAGTTCGCAGTAGTAAGAATATTCACATTCACAACTGTAATCACTGTTTAAAGTTCACAAAAATAAAATAATTTGGCATATTTCAGAGAAAAGAAAGATCTTGACTATGATAGGATGAAACACAGGTCATAATGTAATCACAGAACTGTTCTTAGATGAGAAGAAATACATCTGTTTATTGCAAAAATGTGTCAAAGCAGGTTTGTGGGTTTTTGTTGTAACTGGTAGGCTTACACAAAGATGTATATACTGATAGATTAGGCAGCTTAAACTTAAAATAGCTGATATTCATGGCAGCTGGTTTCCCTTCTAACAAGAAGATAACTTGCTTGTGGAAAAGGGAGAAGTATACTTAAAAGTTTTAATACCAATATGGAAAGATTTAATACTGCCCAAAGGATGACAAAATCCACTGAAATTAATACCTATACATTTAGTTTGCTCCAGCAACTTTTGAATAGTGCATATTTATTTAGAATAAAGCATCACTTTTGTTAAGATCTAAAAGTTACACAAAGCATCTCGAGAAGCAAAAATACAGGGAGAAAGAAATGAGAGGAAAAAATGCAAATTCTCATAATTTTCAGTGTAATTAAACATTGAATATGAGGACTGTGGAAAAAAAGATATGTTGCAAAGATCTATCAAATTCTTACTGCTTTGGCTGACATCATCCAAGAACAAGCCATCACTAGACAAGACCTAGCAGTTTGTTGCTCTGTAAACAACAGCCTAAGCAAATTGTCAGACACACACACACACGCAAAAAAAATATATCAATGAGAGGGCTAGGCTAATGTTATCTAATTATGATGGTCTATAACAAAGAAAAGAGAAAGTCAAATGACTGCTTTTCCAATAAAAGGCACAGGTGAGTTTCAAAGACCTTCACGCACAATACACACTACCAGAGAACGTGGCTGACCTAAAACCTATTCCATCCCACTTCTCACCATAAAAGATGCTGCAAGTGTGCTCTGGAAGTCTTAAATAAGCTTTCATGCTTCTAGTGGTTTAGATTTCCTGACTAGTTAACAGAGGGAGGGACATGCCTTCTTCCCGTGGTGTACTCTGATGGTGATTGTGCACTGGCATCTGGAAGGCAAAACTTAGGCTTTGACCGTGCCGATGCCCTACTTGTTTGTCTCTTTCCTATGAGATACAAAAATGGGATGGCCAGCCTTTTAGAGGAGTTCAAAATGAATGCACACAGAGCTTAATTCAGTGTTTTACTGTAATTGCTAGTACACAGACACCACACTACAGTCAACATAGCTAACATTACCATCCCCACCCCCATACACAGACCACACAGCGGTACTAATTATCTAGATATATGTATTTTTAGGACATGGTACCTTTGCGCTTTTTTTTTTTTTTAATATAAAAACCCTGTCAATGAAGTTTCTTTACTTAGAATGCTAAACAAACAACAAGGCCACATTCTGTCACAATATCATCCTGTATCTCCCATCCATCCCTCCCTTGTAGTCAGCATTCCAGGATTTAGCTGCGCTCAGAACTCATTCCCTGCGCACCAAGGCAGGGAATGCTGCTGATCAGCTCTTTCGTTATACCTTGTGTCTCACATTAATGTCCATAGACAAACAGAAAAGGGTCGGGACAGTTTCAGGCACCGGCCTGCCATTGCCCATGCTGTAACTATTAGCAGGTTTCCTGAGACAACTCTACCTCACCCAGAAAATGCCCAACCCACTTGCCAGGAAACATTCCCAACAGACAAAAAGGACATAGCTGTCCAACTTGGAATGGGTGAAGGGTAGTTTAGGTTTGGGAAATATGAGCTGAGTCTTAATACCACACAACTGTAGGCCTATTTTATTATTATAATCTAGCCTTCAAGAGGCACTACTGCTTGAGGTGCCCTCCAGCCTATTAGCCACCACTGTCTGTGGTCATGCAACTTCTGAACATCCTCCCCACAGAACGTAACCAACTCCCTCAAACTCTGCTTGAGGTTCATTTTCAGTAGTTTCTCTCTTCTGTCCTAACAGTGTTGAAATTGTGAAGCTGGATTGTCATTTTACAATTGCTGTCAAGGCATGTTTTTTTCTCCTAGGCACAGCTGGCAGGCAGTATTAACCAGACCAGTGCAAGCACTGAGGATAACTGTAGAGAAAGGATTCCAGATGTGTATATAGCGCAAGGCTTTCAGACGATCAGCTATGCTACACTGATTTAAAAATGACTTGCATATTTTCCACTTAATACTTGTCTGCAAAAGAGATTCCTTGTTTATGTAATCCAAAAGAAGTGGGCAGGAGGACATTAGAGAAGTGTTAATGTCTCCAACCATAGTTTCCTGCAATAGCCTCTAGTAGATAATCTGTATAAGCCTCCCCTCCCTCAAATCTCTGTCTCCTTCCTGTCCACAAAAAATCCTTTTGACAAGCAATCTGTTAGATAGTCTGCAGTTTGAAATAGTTCAGGGAAAAAGGAATTACTCTTCTGACACCTAAGAAAATAAAAAAGCAGGCCTTAAATCTGCTTCAGAAATATTCTCAGTGTTCCTTGTTTACATGGGTATGGCATCAAGTAGAGCATCTCAACTTCCCAGCATGAAATGAACAAAGATTTCTTAAACACTATTTCCCTAAATGTATATGAGTGGGCAGAGAAAGAGTCAAATTTATCTTGTATTTGCCTGCTGATTCATCTTCCCCAGTATTTCCAACGTTAGACACAAGACATTTCTTTCAATGTATATACCATATTACCAAATAAAGAAGCACTAAAAATCCTCCTTCTCACCCCAGTCCTACCCAAATGGCACCACCACTACTTGCTTTATATAACCTCTGTCACTGAAACCTGCATTTTTGATATACACACTTCAGCCACTACTCTAAATTCGCATCACAGCTCTCGCCACAGCGCCGGAGAAAAAAAAAAAAAAAAACACAAAAACAAACAAACAAAACACAAACCCAACAAAATCAACCAGTTTTTAGGATGTGCTGTAGGCACTGACTCTACAGCTACTGACGTCACTTCACAATACAGGTTAGCCAATCTAACAGTTAACTTACTAAAGGGCAGGTCTTGCTCTTCCTCCCTTCTTCTCAGTTCCTGCACCAGCAATTGCATCTGTGCTCCAGACCCTGCTCTAGGACATAAGCTGTAAGAAAACCAACTCACCTGCACAGGGGGATAGCTGTCAAACACTAGCTCAAAAAAGCAGTCTATCACACAAGTGCAGTTCCATGCCAAAACTAAAATTGATTTCACACAACTGGAAAAAAGGTATTGTAATTTAAGTTCTTATAAGAAGGTCATAATTGCTTTGGGAACCTCAGCAGCATCTTATGTTGCTAAACTGCAGCATCTGCACGTAAGTCAGAGCCAGAGTACAGTCCTTTCACCACATGCTGGTGCGGACATGCCTAACGTTCCTGGGAAAGCCTCAAATTTAAAAACAAAAGGGCATTACTAGCTATGCGTGGCTGAGTTTAATGCCAACACTGCAACATCCACACATGTGTTTGTTTTTTTTTTTGTAGGGGAGTTGTGGAAGATTTATTACTAACAGGAAGCAAAACTAAAGTAGAAATGGACAGCCAAGAATGAAATAGTTACAAAAGGCAAAAAAGTTAGTTTTACACACGTACAAAAATATTCTGATTCTGAGTTTAACTGAGGGGTTGACAAAGTGTTGTAGTTATTTGTTTTAGAACCTCACATCCAACACAGCTAATGTAGTAAAAAAAAAAAAAATCAGTATCCTAGGAGCTCAAATCTACCTACAACAGGGGTTTGCATATGCATTTTCTATTACAGTTATCCTATCTAGAGATTCACTGTTTATTTTCACATCAAGTTATGTGATTATTTTTTTTCATGTTAAAATGTTTTAATTGCTGAACACACTCATGTGAGATTAATTGTGGAGATGGGAACACAAGGCTAACTTGCTGAATTGACAATTTACAGCTGCTTTAAAGGCTGCCCAGGTGAGGAAAAAGGAAGACCAAAAGGGGTCAGAGACAGGACTTTGCATTAAAATAGTCAAGTTCTGATCCTCAGTCTTATGCTCAAACTGTTCCACAAGTGAGACTCCACAAACAGAAAGAATTGAGAATTGTAGTCCAGGTCTGAAAACCAGCTTGTTCTTGTCCCCATAGGCAAACAACACATTTAACTCTCCATACTATGTTTTGCCCAGGAAGTTCAACAGTTTGTTTTTATGTTAAGTTTATTTTTTCTTCAGCAGAAACAGGGTTATCCAGAATAAAAAGGAGAAGCTGGAACAATACAGTTCATAAATGGTACAGCTGTCCTGCAATACGTTCAGGTAGAGCAGAGTAAGGTAAACAGGCCTGTAAGTTTTTGTCTTATTCCACCTAAAAATAGGAGCAGAAGCTTTATTCCCAGCTTGTTTCCTTTGTGAACTCTTCAGATTTTCATTACAAGACACAAACTGTGAAGCTGAAGATTTGTTGTGCACATCCTGCTGGCAAGTGGAATCTCAGATTAACATCGTCTTACTGCAACTAACAACTGGTTTCCATGGGAACAAAGACAAAGCCATGATAAGATATTCACTGCAGCCAGAGGATCATACTGACCATGCCCTGTCTACACCAAGTTCACATCTGAAGGTCTCCAAAACAACAGGTGACATACACTATGTCACAGCCATGAACTGACTTAACTTTATTAATAAATTAATGCTTTGGCTTACAAGTTCTAAGCAAGAGAAAAACTGACAACTTGCTTTGTTAGATGTCCTCTTAGCTGAGTGATAGAAGCAACTTGTAATTTTCCTATTATCATCTATTTATTGTAACTGGAGCTATTAACAGGAAAGAATAATGATGCTCTATGCTACACAGTCCTCAACAAAAGGAGTAGTAGCATCATCATCTGTGTTTTACAAATGGAGAAAACAAAGCACAGCAAGTGACCTACCTACTGAGCGTCAGGTAGCAAACCATTGACTGAACACAATCTTTTTCACTCCAGTGTATCATTAACTCAAAGTGGAGGCTGTTTACCTGCATAACAGTTTATGCTTCGGAATAAATTCACTCCCATTTACACCAAAACACCATCTAGTGAGGACAAAAGTATTTGACTGGTGGAATCTATTTGCACTCACTGAAGCATTGCAATCAGATATCCTAGTTCATTTTTTCAAACTAGTTTCTTGCCATATACAAAGAGCACAGTGCTGGTCTTAAAGATTCAGCAATCTTAAAAAAACTTAAGGGGTTAGTTCCTTGCCCTGGTTCTGTTACTGTGCTTTACACAAGCACTATATTTAATCCCATTAATAACTTACCTATTAAATCTAAACCTAGATTAAGTTGTATGTCCACAAACTGGATGGCATGAATAAATTTAGAAGTGAGTAAATGGCATGAATAAATTTAGAAGTGAGTAAATAACTACTCCCTTGGATTTAACTAAAAAATCCACCATACCCCAATAAACTTACAAAATATTTCTTGACTTTTTCTTTAAATGAAGTGATCCCTTCCAACTTTTAAGTAACATATAAGAACATTTATTTATGTGTTAAGGCTTAGCAGCATGCAAATACTTTAAGAACAATGTTTTCTAAAGACTCTGATGTACTTCATATTTTGCTTTATCAGAACAGTATAAAGCTCATACTAGCTTTCTTCTTCAAAGGCATACTTCGGACTGAAGGAGCATGAATGTTATACTGTAACACATTCAGCTCCATCGGAGCACTACTGCAAGCACAAAAGTTACTTGCAAAGGCAGAAATATCTATATGCAATTACACAATCCTGTAACATTTTTTCTTCCCAGCAAAGAGTACTAACAGTGGACCAGAAAACCAAATACCAAGTACTTCCAAGTATTAGGAAAAAAATATAATACTACAGTCAAAGTGATTGATGACAAGTCCTGCACACGAATTGCACTTCTCCTCCATGTTATGGTTATATGCAATACAGCAGCATCATCCTGGAGCTAACTCTTCTGAAGCACCAGCTCAATCAGAATGACAAAGTTTTGAGTTAGAAACATCAAAAAGTTTGCTTTCTGTGCCCATTTGTGATTATGTTTATTTTCATCTCTGAATCAGAATTAACTCTGGGGTTTTTTTGGTTTTTTATTTTTTTTTAAAAAAAGCATTTCAAATATGTAACTACACCATTAATAAACTGAATGTGAAAATAGAACAGCATATGGCAAAAGAGATTATGCGGATTAACCAATTAAGTGGTATGACTCAAACCGACATGATCCATCAAATCTGTATTTTGCAGTGAGGTATATGGGGGAATGGGAAAAGGACTTCACCTAATGCAAAGGCAAACTTCGAAAATAACTGATTTGGCAAAAAGTATCTGCGAGGAAGGAAGGAGAGGTTTGAGATGTTCAAAGCTTACAAGCTAACAACAAGTAATTTACTTCTGGATGTCTCTTTTCTCTTTAATACTGCATTTCACAACACCTACTTGATGCTGAAGCTACTACAAGCAGTCTCACAAGACTATAACCTTGCTCGTAAATTCTATACTCAATGATTATTTACATCTTTAGGACATATAGTATTAACTTTGACATACAAGGTTACAAACACATTCCCATACCTCACTGAAATCAAGTTTCCACAATCGTAAGAGAATAAAATATTCAAGCAGGGCTTTAGACATAACAAAAGCCTGTTTCTAAGAGTTGAATGCAGAAGACAATCCTAACATATCAGGTCTCAGAGAGGTAAATAGCTCATTTGCATATTTAATGGCAAGAAAGAGGCCACAAAAGCAGAGGTATCTGGAAACAGTTCCTCCAAAAGGTGACACTACTGTCAGCTTCATGCAATTGCCCTCATTACACCTTGTGTAAGACCTGCTCAGAAGACAGACCGTGCAGGGAAGAGGCCAGGTTTTTGCTCTCCAGGTTAACATCTGGGACTCTGGGCATTTGTCTAAACAGAATTCAAGTTCATTTGAGCTCATTCTTCTACAACTATTGAAGAAACCTCAAAAAGACAAGCAAATAGTAGTTCACAAGGTAACATACAGGTATGTGACCAAAGAATTTAAGACGTTAAATTACTATAAGTTTTTATATGTAAATTGGAAGATGAATTACAAAATAATACAAACTCTTTTATACACAGTTACAGCTAAACCACCAAAAGGAATCAATTACAAACCAAAGCCATTCTTAGATTTTATTAAACCTTCACCTCAATATAATTTTAAATGCCAATCTTATACAAGCACATTACCGTTTTCTTTTAAGAACTAAATGAAAACAGCATACTGGAAAGTTAAGTTGATAGAGCTACCACACCCACAAACAGAGTTCTCAAAAACACCTACTAATCAATGCACCCTCAATAAGCACACACTTCTCTGATATCTTAACTCTTCCTTTAGAAGATGGACAACTTAGTAGGAAAGGAATGGAAAAAACCAAAAAACACTCAATAAAACAAATGCAGATTCCAGTCTTAACTTCAGCTTCCAATGGAATAGGAAGTTACATGTGACTCTAATGGAACTGCCCTTATATAAAACTTGACTGTGGATGCACAAATGTGGAAATGAATGAAATTTATTTCAAGTTGCTAAGTTTCCATTTCCTAGTCTAAACCTTGTAACATTATAACCATCTGACTGCTTATAATATGCAAATCTCAGAGGTGTGTCTTATGGATTTAATATTAAATCAGCCCCGAGGAAAAGGACTTGGGGGTATTGGTGGATGAAAGGCTCAATATGAGCTGGCAGTGTGCGCTTGCAGCCTAGAAAGCCAACCGTGTCCTGGGCTGCATCAAAAGAAGGGTGAGAAGCAGCTCGAGGGAGGTGATTTTGCCCCTCTACTCTGCTCTTGTGAGACCCCACCTGGAGTTGTGTCCTGCTCTGAGAGCCTCACTACAAGAAAGACATGGAGCTGTTAGAAAGAGTCCAGAGGAGGCCACAAAGTTGATCAGAGGNCAAAGCACTTTATGCTTTACTCCTATCTCATTCTGCTGAGCATACATCAGAAAAAAGTTTCAGTTAAGAAAAAAAAGCTTCAAGTGCATCAGTGACAGCTTTGAGATATGTAAGCAAAGTTCTGTGAAATTTCATCAACATTTTATTTTCATTAACAACTTCCTCCCCACTATGCCTAGCAGAAAAATGTTATTTTATAATGGAACTGTACACATTTCCAGGCCAAAACACATGCTACTAACAAAGCCCTTCATATCATTTACTTCCAGATTATGGTCTTGGTATCTACAATAGAATGAAGGCATCAATAACAAATCTTTATTTAAAAAAGTAGTTTATCTACTCACCTTGAGGAAAAGAATTTGGCTGCACTAAGTACAGGAACGCATGTACTATTTTAAACAAAATTCCTATTGGCCCAGGTTCATGGTATGCACCTGTATCATAGGTCTTGGCTGGTACAAATCCAAAATCCAAAGTCCCAGGAGGTGGTTTGTATATAGGCTGTACCTCTGAAATAGTACTTCCACAAAACAGCAGCAGCAGCAAACAGAGTTCCACAGCCATAGCTAGCAGTATTCATAAAATTGGAGGTAGAGATACTTGTCCCACCAAGTCTAGAAATCTTCAATGCATTCACTTGTGGGTTAGCTTTTTAGCCAGGAAAACACTGATGCACCTTCACACCTGTTATTCTTTAATGTATTCTTGCTTCGGAGTGGTACAGAAGCCTCTCATGGAAACGACTCAGCGCACCATCTCTGGTAAAAACAAGAAAGAGCTCATTACAATGCGTGCAAGCAAACAGGAAAGTGCAAGATAACCTGCAATTTTCTGTGGAAACTGAACATATCAATACGTGTAAAAGCAGGGCAGGTAGAAAAGAGAGAAAAGATTAAGGTTTGTGCATATGATGATCTACTACATACCCTGTACTTGAAAGGGGGGGGGGAAACAATTATGCATACTTCCAGGTCACTGACTTTTCAAAAACAAACAGAGCAGAGCATTGGGACAGCTCCAAGGGAAACAAAACTAAAGCAACAATGTATGAATTGCACTTCTGACAATATGTCATGTCACAACAGTTACACAATGCATTTAATCAGCCACGTGATGTTACTGTAGTTGATGGCAATTATTACAAGTCATATCCTGTAGTTTCCTTAATATCAAACTTTCAGTAAAACCTTCTAGTTTTAATCTATAACCTTCCAGTTCATATGAGTCCGCTTTCCTTCCCAGTGTATGATGGGCAGATGGCACCTTTCTGACACCTCTTTCACAGCTAAGGCCACAGAATCCACCTCAAGGAAGAATTTAAGACACCAGCTACTCCTAATGGTCCTCCAAGACTGAGGAAAGAAATTATTCATCATTGAAAAGTTTAAAAAAAAAAAAGCATCATCCTGATAGGTGAAAAATGAGTGTCAGTAATTATTTTCTATTAACTCAAACTATCTCAAGGCTGTCCTTTGGAAATGGAGAAGTCAATTCAATTTTTATTCATAGCTCACTAAAGCTGAGCAGCATTAAGATGACTTTGGATGCTTACACGTGTGTGAGAAAGTTCTGAATCTACAAAAATCATAGCAGTTTAACCAAATGCCACTTAGGAAACAAACTGAACCACCGGCTGCATTTCCAACAAAACATCTTCGTCTACTTGGGGCTAGGTAAGACTTCCTCACTTCCACATGGGCCATGGTGGCCTCCAAGGAAACAGATCAAAAAAACTAAACAAAAGACAAGAGAAAAACTTCTGCCCCCTTCTGACTTGGGAAGTCACACATGCTTGATGATTGTGCCAGTGATCACCGCAGTGACTTTCCCACCCATCAGACGGGCTTATCTTTGAAACATCTTTTGTGATCAACCAGAGTGCCACTGGTGGGGATGCCTGGGAACGCACTGCTCGTGACAAGCCATCCACTTCAAACTGGAGTACACCCAGCACAAACTGCCTTTGCTTGGCATACTTGTGCCTCTGGTGCCTTTTTCAGCAACACTACCTAATAAAAATGTTTTTAATCTCCACCTTGGTGTTCAGACCATTCACTTGCAAGAATGACAGCAAAATAACAAAAACACCTCATAGCCTCAGTCAGCCCAATCCTATACCAATAACTTGACTTCCAAGGTACTTCCAGGTCAAAGAGATTCTAAGGACACTAAGACTTCAAAATTGGTACTAAAGTGAGAGTTAAGTCTCTTCCATGCTTTACAATCTCTGGTAAAACACAGGCTACCTTCCTGAAAACCAGTATTGACTTGGAAGAAACCCTGCTGCAGGCTTGTTTAACAGTCTATGCTGCATTCAAAGGATAGACTAAGATGAAGAAAAATATGGAACAAAGGAATACAAGACCAGATCAAAGAACTAGAGGCAGTTTTGTTTCCCTCAAGTCCAATTGAGCTAATAAGAAAACCTCAAAGCTATCTTTCCCCTTCATGGCTAGTGAAAACCAAGAAGAATGAACAGTAACAATGCTATGAATAGCAGAATTATCCAAGCCTTATTCAAAAAGGGGGTGTTAGCAACCACTCTGAAATACGATGCTCGACACTTAGAACACATCAAACCACGAGTATTTTCCTATCTGGAAAAGAATGTTTTGTTGAAGAATAATGAAAGGGAAAAAAGAAAGCCCAGCTCCAAAATATTATTTTTCCTCCTTTAATTTTTTCTTGAGACTAGTTTTCTTCAGCCTAAAAGATATTTTTCAGTGGAATTTTCTTTTATGCACTTATTTCTCTAGGGCTGAACACAGAAGTGGTCAGAAACTGAAAATCGCTTAGGCTGCAGTTTATTATCAAATCTACAGAAATGCTACAGGACAAAATATCACAAGATCAGAACTAAGTGGAAAAAAAAATTAATTTGCCTTAATGACATAACAGTGAAGATCATACAAGTTTGATACAGTACAGTTCAACTTGGTTTTCTTAAAAAAAAAGTTTTGGCAGTTTTTGTAAGTAAAGTTTAGTTTTCTGAAGATTTCTCAAGTACAGTTGCAACACTTCAATGAGTAAGGAGAAAAAGCTCACACATGGTGACTGAGCTTTGATTCCAAGAGTTAAGGAAAGAGGTCAAAAAACATACAATACAGGGAAATGTTAGGTGTGTTTTTGAAAGATGAAATTGAGAGGAACATGGCCTCCATAACTGGTGTCTTAAGGCAAAGCTAGAAGACGGGGCATGTTCTCTGTAGTGTGTTCTGTTATACTAGAGACACAGCAGAAGATAATAAAGTACATACAGTTTAAATTCTCCTTAACCTCAAACCTGATAAAAAAATAATTGTATCTAGTTGTACAAATATGCAAATAAAGCACTATCAAAATGTCCTCTCAATATAGGAAAATAAACACTATGCCTGCATGGAAATGTGAACTCATGTATTAACCAAGACAGAAAGTTGGCAGTTTTAAGACAAGGACACTATTGAAATTGCAAGCATACTGTACTGCAGAAACAAACAATATTCTGCTAAGTGGAGACATATAACCTCTTTTCAATTTCAAAGACACTACTGAAGCCTCCAACTCTACATGATTTTCAGTTAAGGTTTTGTAAAGCTCAGAGTTTTTCAGCAAAGCAGGTGGGTTTCTTGTAAATCAAAGAACGTGCAGAATTCTGACCATACTCTCTTCTTCTCCCTTTGTTGGCAAATACATCACAATAAACATGGTATATATAATGTTACTGGGTAATTCCTCCAGGCTGACACCAATTCTTCTCTATACTACATAAAACACTAATGTATTTCCAAGATTACACTAATAATGATCAGAAACACTACTAAACCTATAACTCAGGACACCCCTGAGCATTCAATATGTATTCAACCTACCTAAAAATAACTCAGATGTAAAAAGCTCCCAGCAGTTATCCTTATCCTGATATCTAGAAGAAACTTAGCTGGGAGCATATTAGTAGTTAGATATACTAGACAAACAGACGAAGAATCTATCCATGAAATTCGTAATTGAGAACTGCAAGAATGACATACATATGAGTGACATAAAGAGAATTACTTAGCAGTACTTGTCATTACAACATGTGGCCATCTCATTTCCTCAGAAACAGCATGGCATCACTGCAGTCAGTGAACTACCATAACTGCCAGTACAACTCTCCCCGCATCTAAATAAAGAGTCTATGAAAAGAAGCTGTGTGAACCTTTGAAGTGCTTACATTAATTATCCAGTAAGATATCCATTTCATTACTATGTTTTGATTAAAAAAACCAAACCATGTTAAGTACTTAATAAATTAAACACTTTCATTATTTTATATAAATATATATCTTATTTTCTGTGTGGTTTGCAAGTATCCATCTTTGAAAGACTAGAGCTTTTGCTTTTTATTCTGTGGCTGTCACTAATATTCTCCACATACAGGTCACTGCATAATTCCTGGGGTCTTAACCACTATCTGTGGAGAACACCATCACTCTTTTACCAAATATGCTGCAGTATTATTCATATCTCTGATATATCTTACTTATTTTTAATAATATTGCAATATTTTCCAAAACCAATAAAGCTTCAACAACTCCACTGTAAGTTTAAGAGGGGGAGAGGAGACACAGCAAGAGATGAAGAAGTTCAGCAACTGCTTATATGATACATCAACTCCAAAAAATCAGAGCTCAGAAACAGCATGATGTCCAGCTCTTTGTTTCAACAAGACTGGCCTCCTCCTGTTTAACACTGCAATCCACGCAAATACAGCGCTGCAGTGCAGCGATGCAACAATGATTAACCCTGTGAACTGAAATTCAATCAACCAGAGGCTAGACTGATAAAGCTCAATGTGGGAGCCTGCTGGCAGCAAACCACAAGGGGATGGTGGAACATGCAGTTGTCCATAGGAAGCCCACATAAAGGATCTGGCTACACTTGTTACAATTCTGAATTAGTTATTTAAAAAATCCAAGTCCATAATCCTCTTCAGTGAGGTTGCTCCAATGAGAGCAGCCACCATGAGAGTGAAATGCATTAAAACAGCCACAAAACAGATAGTTACAAGTAGGCTACAACTCCTCAGTATGCATAACAAAAACCCCAACCCACAAACGGCACCTTCCCATTCAAGAAACATAACACAGCAAGTCAAGCTAGATGAGGGCAAGTTAAAAAGGTACAGTTTTCTGTTACAAAATCTGTCCTAAGCCTACTACCAACAATTACAACCTGTTGCCGTAGGAGGAGTAGGAAGCAAATAAACCTAGTAAGCACTAGGGACTGCAAAGTAGTCTGGCAGCACCAACAAAACCCAGACAAATAGACTCTTCCGCACAAGGTAGCCTCAGTATGCACCTGACAGGCTTGCTATATGCTCAAAACAAGTGCTCAAGTCAGAAAAACTGGATATTCAGAACCCAGATTGGTTTTGAGTGGCTACTTAATATTTTGAAAATAAATAAAAAAGCAACACCAAAAAACACTGCTGTTTTACAAGTCACAGCAATTTGCAAACAGCAACAGACCTGTAAAAAGTAATTCCAAGTGAGCTACCTTCCCCAGAAGATCAGCAAGTCTGATTTTTAGCTGACTGCCTAAATGTTTAGAGTATATTTTCACTAACTGAACCAAAAAAAACCCAAAAAACCCCCAAACCCCCACAAAACCAAAAACATTAAGTGGTACATTTACCCTAATATTCACAGAACGTTCTCTTGTGAGAGCACTTTCCAGCATCACATAGAAAATTTTAAACCACAGTAAATCCAGCCCATAAAGAGGCAGGCGACCTGATGACGGCTAAGTACATGTCCCAGTACTAAGGTCCTGTGACGACAGACCCAGCATACCCCCACTGCCAGCCGAGACCAAGTCTTTCCCTTGTCTTCTTTCCAATTACTGAAACTGTAGAAACCTCTTCCTCTACCACGCTGCTTTGTCCTTCATCTGCAAACTGCACGTAGCACGGGTACCGCAGCTCTGCCCCTGCTGGAACACCGACCGATGTGGTAGTTTCTTCAGTTGCTCCCCTGCATCTCTGTGCAGGGGAGGACACAGCCCATGTTTACCACAACTGCCGCTTCCCACCCGCTCTCGGATGAGGTCCCCAGCTCACAGCTGAGCTCACCCCTGACGAGAAAAAGATTTGACCACCCGGGGTGGGCTGGCACGATCTGCCCAGGTGCGCACCAAGCAGCAAGCCGCCGGCAGCACCGCCTCAATTAACTCCTCCGAGGCGGCATTCGCCGCAGCGCGCTGCCGTACCGAGCAGGGACGCTCGGCGGGAGCGGACGGGCCTCTCTCCCCGCTCACATCCACAGTGTCACCGCAGAGCCAAGGCAGGCTTTTACCTTCCTGCTTCCTCCACCCCTGACCAGCNCCTCCTCCCTCCCCCCCTGCCCAGCCGACAGCGAGGCCAGCACGGAGTCCCCGTCCCCCGGCATCTCTCAGCTCCGCACACACACCCGCCCCGGCAGGTGCCCTCAGCGGGCGCCCTCCTCCCCGCGGAGTGGCTCCCCCTCTCCCCGGAGATCTCCGGAGCTCTTCCCCGCCCCGTTCCCGCCACCCCTCTCTCTTCAGCGGCCAG
>VXBL01001075.1:0-15014 GCA_013400195.1 Aramus guarauna
CTGCCCCAACGGTCTCTCCGCCCGGGGTCCGCCATGTTCGGCCGCGGGGCAGCCGCTCGCCCCTCGCTGAGGTGCGGGTCCCCCTGCGGAAGGGAGCGGGGAAGGGGCACAAACCCCCCCGTTGTCTGCGGGGGCGGGCGCTGAGGGGCCGGTGCCTGCGGAGTTTCCTCTGAGGGACTCCCGAGGCCCTGCTCCTGTCGCTCAGCTTGACTTCTCGAAGTAAAATTAGTCCCTAGGCTACGGCGTCTGCGTGTGATGATGTTTTAAAGAGGTTAATAAACTAAAACGCTCACGTTGTCTTTGATTTGTCTGCTGCCAGCCCACAGCCTCCGCCTCGCTGGTCCCAGGGAAGGAAACGTGGCGCAGATGGAAAGCGGAGAAAGCAGAATCAACCCGATTCATCCGTTTTTGAGGAAAACAAGTACAAGTCTCCTGGCAGCAGGCTGGACAGGTAAGCAGTGCTTGCAATAGAACAGCTCTGTTCTTCTCTTCATCAGGAGCTGTTGAATAGACTATTGTACTCTGTTTTTCAAGCCCTGCCTATTCGTAAGTCACTCGTTGGCCATAAATAGCTGGTCTTAAAGGAGGGAAAATAATCTAGTGCGGTGTTCTGATCTTGGGGTCACATCTTAAGAATAAACGTTTTTCATTCTTTTGTCTTGAATTATATTCGTCATCATTTTCTGTCCTATTTTACGCTTGCTTACTGCTATTTATCATGAAGCAATAATTGCATGAGCCGGTTATGCTTGTTCATGGATATAGGCTGTGCATACTGCTGTGGTAAAACTAAATGAGATGACAAATTAAAAATTCGAGTCCTAGAGGTCATCTGCCTTCGTATTTCTGAAGGCAGTAGAGACCATCTCGAGAAGTTGTGTCTATGTCAACACGTGTGGTGGGGTCCACCTCTGGGGTCACTCACTCTGTTCATGCTGCTGCTCACTGCATTCCCTGCCCTTTCCCAGCACAGGTAAACTTCAGTTTAGTGAAAGTGCTTTATTTTATGTCACTGTCTACATCTGGGCTGTTCATGCCATGGTTCCTTTAGTCCCTTTTATCAACGGGTGGGAGCTGAGACCTGCAGCCCAGTTGATTGAATCTAGATTTCTAACCTAGAATGAGATGGGTTGTGCCCTGTAACTACCCGTTTTTCTTTGCTGATGATAAGCAGGGAAGACAACGGTCAGTGGCACAGATTATGATATCCAGTGTAAATGAAATTAATTTCAGGCAGGGTGTTTGAGTAGCAATGCAAAGATGAAACTTTAGATTGCTTCATCAGTTTCAACCTAAACAAGTAATGCTTTTGTGTGTCTTCCAGTACTGAACTGAACAGGCGTACTTTCTGGTTTAATTTGGATTCAGCTCTGACTGAAGTTGTTCTCTTCCTAATGCTACTTTTTATTTATAACATTTCAATGTTGTCACAATAAAACGTTCAAATGGGAAGAGGATCGGGATGGATGCTGGGCCATACAACAGATCCAGTCTGGAGAGGGGGTGGTTTTTCTGTGGCAGAGTTTGAGCACCGTTTGCAGTCCTAGCAAAGAAAGAAAGAGCTGTAGATCCTCCCTAATTCTCTGCATACACAGCACAGGTACAGAAACAAACAAGTGCAAAAAGGTGTGACGCGGTTGAGGGGAAAAAAACTCAGGTGGTGGGACTAACCAGGTACTTCTGGGATTGCACTATTCTCTACCATGGGAGAGCAATATACAAACATGGCCTGTATTTGTAGCAAAGTTAAAAATAAATATAAACAAATGCAAAAATCCTTGGAGGCCAAACATATTTCCTGAGGGACCTGTACTGTTTGCTGTTTAATTTTTCTGAGTAGGTAACTGGGTTTCATCCCAAAAGAGCTTTTAGTTTACTTTAACTAAAACTTCAAACTAGTGCAAGCCTATTTCTGAGCTGGGAGCCAGGAGGCAGTTGGAACTGGTTTTAGTGCAGATGGATTTAATTCCCTGACTTCAAGGGACATATTTGCGCAGAATCCTGGTAAATCTCCAGAGTGTTTCCAGATCTACTGAAAAAGCTCTGCTCTGTAGGATACGGTTTTGAATTCGTACTTTAGGAAAATCGGTCATCAGGAGGACAGAACTGGAAAACACATTCAATAATCTGAACGTAGGCAACTATTGCTGGCTGGGAAGCAATATAAACTTATTCCTCCGAAGTCTGAATCTGCTAATGGGCTACAATAAAGTTGTTAAATACTAGTTTGCAAAGTCCTAGCAAATCTCAGTTTACTAGCTAAAAATTGACTGCTATTTTTTGTGTCTTTGCCTTCTCTACTGGGTATATTTTCACATGGAGAAACTCCTGGTGCTATCATGTAATTTTAATTAATTAGATGTACAATTTAATTCTGTGTTCTAACTTTTGTCTCTTATATAGCTAATGAGTCTGCAATCCTGAAAGAATAAATACTTCCTAACTTGTTTAGTGGAGTGAAAATAAGCGAGTAAATGAGTGAAGTTCATATTTCACATATGTTTTCTGACAAACACCAGCTTAAAGTTATTGAGAGTGTAGGCTAGGTTACGTGCTACAGTGGTTTGTTTCTATAGATATCTACAGAAACTTTGTAAGAAAAAAACAAACCAACCAAAACCAACACACAAACCCCAAACCACACAACCTCAAGGTGGAACTCTCAACTGATTCTTAATTTTACAAAGATGACATTTTAACAGAACAACACAAGATTTTCACAGCCATTGTGAGTACTATAAATGAATATATTAAATAGCTATCAAACTCTGAATGGAGGAGATGCTGGGCAAGGAGTGAGAAATACAATAAAATAAAATTTTAATGCAGAGGCGCTTTTTTCCTTTTTTTTTTTTCTTTCTTTCTTTCTAGTTTTACAACACCAGAAGGCCCTGGGCCCCTTTCCCGGTGTTCAGATTGGGGAACTGCAGTGGAAGAAGATGAAATGAGGACAAGTGTTAACAAAGAAATTGCAAGGTACCTGTAGGTGTTTGAGATGAAGTGGGAAAAGCAGGAGAAATGGTAGTTGTCGTGTAGAATCTGTATTTTATTTTTAACTTCACCATTGTAGTACAGACCAATGTTAGCTTCTTGTCTGCTGCTTTTAGGTCAGCTACGGCTTAAGTCCTGCAGGAGTGACATACCCATCAACTCTCCAGAGAGTATGCTATCATTAATTCTCTCTCTTTTGGAAGAAACCTTTCCTGGATCTGTTAGATTGAATTACTTTGAATGTCCTTTCACTAATTACTGGTTTTGCATATCATTACTATAAAAAGATTTTTAGGGAAAAGACTTAGGAAAAAAAAGTCCTCAGATTTATTTTTAAGGGGAAAACTGAAACATACATTTCATAGCAAAGGTGTTTACGTTGTCTAGGTTGACTTCTTCAAGACTGCTGCTTAGCTGAGAAGTTAAATCAACTGTGACTTGTGACAGTGCAGCCTGACATGTTCTCTTTGTGTATGTATATTCTTAATACTGATTTGAATTCTTTCAGATACAGAAGAAAACTTCTGATCAATGAATTTTCAAGAGAAAGGAGGTCCTCCTCTGGGAGGTAGGTTAAATTTTTTTGCTTAACTGAGGAAGATCCTGTCAGTAGGTCTGAATTTTCGAATGTACCATGTTACTTCTGAAAATGCTCAGTTTGAAGTAGTTCATCTTAAGTCTGCTCCAACATCGTAGTTCAGTAACATCCCAAGCATTCATTTGAAAAGTTCTAACATGTTTCTTTATAGTCTTCTACACGTGGGTTTGTTTTTGAGTATTGCTTGTTTTCTAGTAGTCCCAAATCTACTTTGTTTTTTCTTTAGTTCTGATTCAAAGGAGTCCACTGTGACAGTAGAACTTGAGACAGATGAAGTGGTTTTGATGAGAAGACAAAAACAGATAAACTATGGAAAAAACACAATTGCTTATGATAGATACATTAAAGAAGTTCCTAGGTAAGATGCTTTTGTTTCTGGAGAACTAAATTTCCAATTGTAAGTCATCACTGTTCTGTATAAGCATATTAACGTACTAAGCTTGGCATTCAAATAGAAGGCATCTACAAATTAAACCTTCAGAGACACTTTTTAACAGATAAGTGATGCTAACAATCAAATGAGACATGGAATATCCCTTTAAATTTTCACATGCTGGAGAAATGGAAGTGAAAGTTCTTTCGGTTATGCTTGTCAACTAGGAAGAAATGAAACTGCTTTTTGCAATCAATTTTCTAATTAGTAAATTGAAAGACCAAGTAGGTTTGGAGTATGTTATATGCAGAAATTTCATGCTGATGTTTTCAGACCTAAGATTGGTAATCTGGGGGTTTTTTATTTGACTTGAAGACAGAAAAACTAAAATGTTCATACGGAGATGACAGTTTTTTACATGAGTGCTGGAATTGTGCAATAATCTTTTCTCATAAATAATATAATCACTTAAATTCATTACAACCCAGCAAATTCTGAGTAGCAGGCAGTCAATCTTAACATAAATCAGTCTTAACAAAGCTATGTATGTCTGTGTGAAAAGCATTAATGAATTTTTCATGCTTAATATCTGAACAGATGCCATCGTATACCAGGAGTTCATCCCAGAACTCCAAATAAATTTAAGAAGTACAGCCGTAGGTCATGGGACCAGCAAATTAAACTATGGAAAGTTGCATTGCATTCCTGGGATCCACCTACTGAAGATGGATGTGATCTGCAAGAAATGTATGTATAGAGTATTCAAGATACCTTTATAGAAATTAATATATAAAATCTCATGGATAAAAAAAACCCAAAACAAAACCCACCCAAAACAACATAGCCCTTTTTGAGACAAGTCAGTGATTGCTGAATGTTTTCATTAGTTACTTGTCCACACTTAGTGCTATTCAGTTCCTTCTTGGTCAAAATATGTAACAGCTTTCTCGACCTAGTTGGTGACACTAGATTTACCCAGTGTCCTTGCAAGGTCTCATATATATAAAAATCCCTCACTAATATATGTCTACTGGAGGAAATCAGAGCTCGTTCTGCAGTGGTCTGTAAAAGAAAATATCACACCATCGAGGCAAGCTGATACGTTCAGAGCAGTCTGCCTATAGGTCTGTGGTAGAAGCAGTACTGGAGAGTTCTCACTGATTGCCAGACCTCACAAATATTACGCTTGGACCAGTACAGTGTACAAGAACCTGCCTCATAGCCTTCTCACTTGCTAGTTAAAGAACAGTGATATAAATTCTTGTTTCTTGAGCAGAGTAGGAAAGAAGTACTTGTAAAATCACCTCAAGGTGCCATTAAATTAAAAGCATGGCCACAAGCCTTCATGGTCCGAGCTACTGTGGTATTCTGCTCTAGAAGATGTAGAATAGTGCAACTAGTTACTTTCTTCCTATATAAAAAGCAATAAGGCTAATCAGGGAACATTCAAACTAAAACTATGGGACTACAGGATGAAGGTACACAGATGTAACTAATTCCTCAGGAAAGTTTTGTGCTACTAAACTACTATTTTTCCCTAGTAGTGATACTGATTTTAAGACTGATAAGGAGCAACAGGATCTAAAAACAAGGGCTTACTTTTAGCTTCCTTCTACTTGTAATTGTGAGAGGAGTTGGTATTTCAGCCTGAAGCCTACTGTGTACGTTGGTGTGAAATACTAGTCTGTCTTCAGATGCTGGGGCCTAGTTGGGTGTGTAGTGTATATTAAATCTTATGTTGCAAATCAAATTGAAAATCTTGTCTGGAGAGAAAAAAAGTATTCCTTGCTCTTCCATAACATTTGTCCTCGTTTGTATTGAGGCATTGTTGGAGTGTTGGGTATTTATCTTTGATCAGTTGCCATATTCAATCTCAAGACTTGAATTTAGTCCTTGGCCATTTTGGCTGCATTGGGTTGACCTGCTATTCTGTTTGGTCTCCACAGTTTGCCACCACTGTCCCTTTAATCTCTGCAGGTGTCTCTGCTCTTGTTTGGACATCATTTTTAGAACTGCACCTACAAAGCGCAACTTACTACTAGAAAACTGAATTTGTTTTAATGTATTTTACAGTACTCCTGTTGACCTTGGTGAGATGGAGACAGAATCTGTCGGAAGCAATTCTACTGAATCTCAAACGAGCTGTCAAGATAATGATGTAAGCATATCTGTCATCTGCATAAATATTTGTTAATAGTCAGTCCATTACTTAGACTTATATCCAGAGTAACCTGAATACATGAGACATTCCATAATCTGCTGTGTTCAGGGACTATTTGTAAGGCTAAGCAATCTTTATATTCAGACATTTTCCCAGCTATAGCCAGTATCTGTCTGTAGTCTGAGTTCAGAGAGTTAGAACTTAAGTGGCCATCTCAAAAGACAGATACCTCATTTTTCGTAGTCTACAGAAGAAAATCTATCTGTTCGAAGGATATCACTTATGAACTGTGATGTGCAGTGGAAATACTACTTTAGACTGCAATATTTAATGTTAAAATAGGATGTAATTTTCTTGGCACACTCAGACTTTTTGAAGTAGGCTCTTTTTATATGCAGAAAGCATTTAGTACAGCTGAGCAGTAACCTTCAGTAAAGATCTAGTAATGTTTTTTCTTACTGGATTTGTTTCTCTGATTAATACTGTGAATCTGTATAATGTTTTAACATATACATATATAGTATTAACATTTGCAAGAAATCTTAGAATGTGGTTGAATAGGCAGAAGTCTTCATTTAAATCTCTTCAATCTTAAGACTAGCCTTCAAAGTGTTTGTAAGCCTCTGTTCTAGTGTGGTCTAAATGAATTTCTGCATAATTAAACCTGTATTGAACTGCTAATTATTAACTGACTTTGTATTCCAGGATACCTGTTCTGGCACTCCCACCAAAGTTAGACATGTTGACTATGAAGCAGAAGGTGAATTTGACTTGGAAGTGTGCTTGAATGAACCACTTAAAGATTTTGATACTGTGAGTTAAATAGTCTCTTGCAAAGTGTTTTAGAAGAAGTTTCTTTTAAATTTGAGAAGTTAGCTTGATTCATAAAATGTTAATAGTAAGAAAGCTTAAGCAAAGTTGAAGACTGTTCTCCATGTTGTGGTTGGTCTCTATATTCTCTGGACCAAACTTGTGTAAAAATACAATTAAGTTGTGTGACTTCTTTTTAACTTTTAATTTATGTATATCAGTTGTTTGTTTTTTTTATAAAACCTTTCAATAGAAACAATAGCCAAAGGCAGTGCAATCTTCAAGTAATTATAAATAGTTCAGCAAGATCATACTGATTTTGCCCCCCCACCATTGTGTCCATAATTTCAGTTGTCCACCTGCAGATCAAGAGCAAAGTAAGGAGATATTTTTGGAGTATCTATCTGTATGTTAACCTTGCTTTTCCATCTGGCTTTCTACAAGATCTAACTTGATGTGATACAGGTAGTAGCTGAACCGTACTGCTGGTTAGTACTAGTAAACTCATCTACTGCAGTTATTTACTGGAAGATTAACTGCCTTACCTTTTTTAAAAAAAAAAAAAAAAATTAAAAAATTCCTTATTATTAAAAATGTTTTAGAAACAAGTGGAAATTAAATACTCTGAAGAAACTGGAGGTCAGTATGGTAAAGCCCAGGCAATAATGCTTTAAGAAGCAGTAGCCTGAATTTGAAATTTGTAAATAGTCCTGAGTCATTTGTTAATACAGTCAGGAAAACAATGTCTAGGGAAAGTGCTTGATTCTTTTTAATTTGCTGATTTTAAATGTAAAACTGTTGTAAATGATAACACTGTACAGACTTTCTGCTGAAAGCAGTTAATGTTTCTATTGCTTTTGTATGGGATGTTGCTGGAAAATAAATGGAATTGCATTTATTTATGACTCTTGAACTTTATTTTCTACTAGTGGTGTTCTGTGGATAACAGAATACAGGAAAATACTGAAAGCCATGTATCTGAGACTGATATCAATACTAGGCTAGTGTGTGTGTGTTAGCACCATCGTCTGAGGGAGACCTTAAGGCCTATTTAGTTGGGTACAGGCCTCAGGAGCAAATTCAAGTGTTAGTTATAATGGGTAAGCCTGTTGTTGACCTTTTCCAGACTACTTAGCAGCAGTTTAGTTTAGCAGATGTCTATTAGCTGGTTACTGACTTCTGTTCTCTAGAAAAACTCCTAGAACAGCAAAAATGGTAGTTCATCTTGCTTACTACCCCTCTCTGCCCTTCCCAGATGGTTTTCTTTATGTCACATTTTCTGGCCATGCTGTCCCTGGTGGTTCTTCAGCATTTTTGTTGTGTAATACTTAATGGTAGCTTGAGCCACAATTTGCTTTGGAACTTTTTTCCTATATCCCCTTCAATAAAAGTGAGCTTAAGGCCAAGCCAAACTCTTGGTTTCTAACTCCTGACTAGAATCACTTGATGCTTTTATTTGAGGCTTCTACCTCATGGGTAAAAGGGGTTTAAACTAGGCTTCCCAGGTAGTACAGTGACTGTTCTGAGTGTCTCAGGTTTTGGCTTCAATGATAGGCCTGACAGACAATTGCATATTAATCTACTTGGGAACATTATTTCAAGTCATGGCCACTTGCTATTAGTTTTTTTAATGGTTGATGCATCTAATTAGAGTCAGCCACTTAACACAGTTCTGTCTGTCTGCCACTTTACTATTAGTAACTGATAGTACTAAACTGTTTGCATAAGTGGTTTTTTTTGAGAATACATGTGTCACTTCTGAATGTTTTAAAGGTTAGTAATGAGTAACATAAAACTATTCATGTTTTAAGTTACAAATAGTTCACACAGCTGAATATCAGTCTAGAATAAAATATTAATGTTAAATGATACGGTGTTTTTACCCAGTGTGAAATGAGTAAGGCAAGATTTCTGTAGAAAACTACATATTGCATACCTGGAAACTAGTACTTTCTGTCAACCTAATGCTGTCTTCATAACGAAGTGCAGGTTAGTAGTTGACACTTAAATATGTCACAGTTTGCATGTTATCAGATGCAGGTGCTTGTGCGGCTTATACATTTGCTGCAGTGAGTAGTGACACTCAAGCTGCCTTGTTAGGTGGCGTTCTACTGGAATGGCCCTGCACTGAATTAGGTGATCAGTGAATTGGCTTCTATTCATGCTATTCTTAACCTTATGTCTAAATTTTCAAGGATATGTCAACTTCTCAAGGATACACCCAGATGTTTGAGAATATCTTAAATAAACTTAAATCTTGAGGTGCTGACAGATAGATGTAATCTGATCTCCTGAGTAACACGGGCCGTAAGATACCACCTTAACTAATCCTGGAGAGAATCAGTAATTTCCATCCTTTATGTAGAGAACTAGAATAAAGCAGTATCAGAGTCCCTGTGCTAGAAGAGAAACAATTAGATGAGGTTATTTTTTTAAGGAGAGGAGGAGGTGGTGGTGTGTTAATCTGTACCTATGTATCAGAACAGAATGATTTTTTTTTTTAAAAATTCTCTACACAACCGTAGCTAGTCAAACAGGTTGGATCAGGGGAATATTCAGAAGATTGTTTAGAAGCTTCAAAATGGTGAGGTTACTTACGCCTGGTTTTGAAATAATATTAAACCCAATAATTATCCACTGAGATAGCTAGAGGAGATGCATACATTTCAGAGCTTACTGCACACAGACTTGTTATGCTACTAGTCTGAAAAATGTCCTTGTCTGTGAAAATCAGTTTTTATTAAGGTTTTTTCCATAACTTCACAAAAAAAATTCCAGAAGGTATCTAGGTATGGTATCTGAGAATGTTAATATGGTTCTTAGAAGGTAATACACAAACAAATACTATTAAAAAAACAAACCCATGATCAACTCAAACAAAAAAAAACCAACCCCCACTCAAATTTTGAGTAGTTTGGGTTCTCTGTGACACTCCTTATGATTTTGTGATGTGTGTTCTTTGGAATCTGTACTGGACGAGGAAGTGTAGGAGTCTGTCTCTGACTAAAAGATTCAGGGATTGGGGAATGCAGAGAAAACATCATGAAGAACCATAATGCCTATGCAGAGTAGAAAGATGCCAGGCGAACCACTGAGACTAGTACTTTTCTGTTACAATGGAATGTACAACAAATGCTTCTACTTTGGCAAATGTCTTGAGATGCTTTTAAATTTCTGCAGAGTAACTTCTCAGTGGTTAGTCCATAAACATATATAATTATAATTTGAGACAAAGCCAACTAACTTGCTACTACATAGCTAAAATTTTCAGCATAGGTCTTGGGGTATGATCATCTTGCTCTCAGCAAGTCTCAGCCCACTTGCCCTGTGGGCATTGCACCTTCAAGAACTGTCTGCCCTGTTGAGATCAGTGTTGCTTTTCTCTGTGCTGCACTCCCTTGGTTCCATCCATGTTCTATTCTGCCACTTTTCAGAGCTGTGCTGTGTCACTTCTCCTTCAGAGTGTAAGGTCCTATGTTACTGTTCCTTTTTCTGTGCTAATTTATCCCTGTTTTCTTTTCCTCTAACGTGCTTTGGCTAGTTTACAGGTAACTTAATTCTGCTGGTTTTGTTAAAAGCAAACCATAGATGATGTTCAGTTCTTCAGGTCCATGCTGTTCCACATGCATGCTCACCCAGGGGAGCTAGGTATGTGTTGGTAAAACATTCCGGCGTAGGAATGTAGCTGGTCCATGTTCAGTAGCTGTTTGAGAAACAGGCTCAGATTTTTTAATTTATCCTGAAACAGCTGTGCATCTGTAGTAGTGTCTTTAATCCTACAAATTATTCCCCTTTACTTCCGCCACTTAGAAAACTTATTGGTTGCATTTAAAGAGAATGCTCAAGTTATGTGAGTTTGGACGTTTTTTCAAAGGTGCTGGACACTGAGTTGGAAAACAACTGGGTTTTTTGCGATAGAATAAAGCCCTCTAGTGGTTAAATGTGGGACAACCTCATCCATTTAGGTTCATGTCTGGTAATAGACTAATCTTATGGAAAAAAATAACATCCGTATGTTCAGCTGTGCACAGTCGAATATGGTGGAGTTTGCTTCAGATGGAGAATGACGAGTGCCACTGTCAAACGTTGGACTTATTAGGTTAAGTTCTTTTAAAAATAAAATTGAACAGGTTGTTATGTAGGCAGCAGAACCTGTCAGCCCTGCTTTTTATAGATTTGTGCCTTGTGGTTTATGTTTCTCTTATTCCCTTCACACCAAACCTTGTCCTCTTTCGGCATCCTTCGTACCATGCCTGGCTAACTGACAGGAGTCTTAGCGATGGCTAATTTAAAGCTCCGTCTGTTTTGACCGGATAGTTGGTACGCATGTGCTGTGATAGGATGGGGAGCAGAACGTTTCAAGAGCTAACCTGTCCCAACTTTTCCTTCACTTGGACATTAGCTGGGTCTTCCTTCACAACTTAGCTGTTGTCACATAAAGCTTAAAGGAACACGTGTACTTTTTTGTTAAATACCCGGAAAGCTAGTTCAAAAATTGGGGTGGGCAGGACAAATGTTTTAAAAAAGACTTGACACTGCAACAATTTAAGCTTCTTCAAGGAAGCCAAGCTAAAACCATCTTTGTTCCATGAATCCATTTTTAAGTCAAAAATACCATTCAACAGCTTTATTAACCACAGTTATTTTCAGGATTATCTGCTTTGTCAGGTTGCTAATGCAGATAAAACGCCTGCTATAGAGGCAAGGCATACGCAGAGCAACTATGTACGCTTGAGTATGGATCTGTGTGGAAGTCTGCTGGGGGATCAAGCATTTATTTAGCAAAACTGGACTGGTAAAAGAGCCCTTTTGAAAGAATTTTGAACTTACTGAAAGTTCCTGTGTTTTCTCCTTCTATATGGTTTCTCAAAATGTGAGAAGATTGGTTAATAACTGGTTAAGAATTCCTTTTTGAGTGCTTCCTGACAAATCGAGATAATTTCGGCAAAATATTATATAAATACTTAAGAGATTGAAGTTACTTTGGGAAGTGTCAAAAATCCATTTTATTTTCGAAGAAAACAATGTAGCTAGGATGTAATGTATATACTTTAAATTGGTTAGGAGAGAAAGCGATATTGCTGAGCAGAATTTATTCTATACATGTAGCATTTAATTTTGTAGCATCTGGGTAGCACCTAAATGCAAAAGATGCAAGGAATCAAGATCTAACATCTGTCGCTTCTGGCCCCCGCTGTATTTTTGGACTACCAGTGCTATTCATTCTTTGAGCTTCTCACCCACCTCCCTTGGATTGTGTTTAAGCAGAAGAGCAAACTAATTTATCCAAAAAGTGCTGATTCATACTCTTGAGAAATAACTGAGTTTTAAGTGGAAAGTTGGAACTAACTTTGTGGGTTAAACTGGGGTTCATCTGTCTATGCCGGGAGCTTTCTATCTACTCCAGTTTCTATTGAGGAAGTTCCTGGGAGGTGCTGGACTGGCTCTAATCCCAGTTAAAAACAACGTTCCCCTTTGTGTTTCTTTAGAAAGGGGCTATTCCATTTCATCTGAAAAAAAAAATGCTTGGTTTTCAGAAAGATGAGTGCAATATAGAGATGAAGATTTGCGCCTGCTCTTTCAATCAGCTTTCATGTGCTGGAATCAAAGTCACTTTGCAGTACTGCAGAGGGCAGTAAAAGTGCATGTTTAATTACATGCACACAAAAGAGATCTCAGAGTTGCTTTACATTTGTTGTAAATGTCAGGAATCTAATTATACTTACTGATTCTGACCTTAGGAGCAACCCATAGTTCCAACAGAACCCCTTCAAGTCTGTCATCTTTCCCTGTTCTTTCCATTTCCAGTTTCACTTGATCTTAAGCCCATTACTGCAGGGAATGAAAGATAATAGTAACTTAACAACAGCCAGAGAAAAAATGGACTTCAGGGGGGGAAAAAGTCCTCCTGACAGAAAGAACTAGTCTCCTTGCATTTAAAATCCTTACTGCTATATGGTGGAAATATCTGAAAATGCTTATAGAAATTGCTTGATGAAGATGCTTTTTTTCCCTTAGCAAAGAATAGAGAAAACTTACTTTTTTTCCTGAGGGTTTGAGATTTCCCAGGGAAAATTAATTTCAGGATTTTATCCACAGTTAACTATTCTCAGAATATTCCTGAACATTGAATCCATATTCCTTGACATTTGTTAGAATGTGTTTGTCTCTTACACCTACTAAATCGTCGGGACTGTCAAAGTTTTGCCGTATGAATTAAAATTGTTCATTGTGGTTGGAGCGCTGGATGTGAAATCAAAGCAGAGAATTAGCAGCAACTGCAAAGAATATGTTGGTAAGGTTGTCACATACGCTGCACAGAGAAAAGTGCTCAAAAAAGTAATCGAGAGCCAGTCTGATCTACAGACTGCTCATAGCTTGAGTAGCTGCACGTTGTATGCAAGGAGATGGCAAAGCTACAATTAATAGATGTATAAGGAATAAAATGACATTCTGGTGGTCCCCAGCACTTGAGCACTTATCAGGAATGAAAACAGAAGAAATTTTAAGCCAGCTAGGCTTATCTGGAAGCAGACTCATGCCTCAATGTATTGCTAGAATTTCTGGAACAATGTATTGCAAAGATAAGATTAGTAAGAAAATATACAGTACTGGCTAACAAAGAATGGTCTGAAGATGTTAAAATGCATTTGATACTAAGTTTATCAAACTGTCAATTTACTAAAATAATCAATTACAATTTTTCGGAGTTTAACCATGAAACTCATTTCCCTCATTCTTATTGGACAAACTAAATTGGCAGGAACAATCTTTATGTTAGACTGAGTATGGCATGAAGTGTAAAGCACAGAGGTGAGGCTTTAGCTGACTCTTAATCTTTTTTTAATGGCATTCTGACCATTCTTTAGAATATGTATAAAGAAGCATTCTGACTGGGTCAGTTTCTCCTCCCAGTAGTAAATACAGATATATTATTGAGATGAAAATATTTTAAGTATATGTAATATTTTAAAAAACTACTGAAATGTTGACGTAAGTGCTTCCAGTATTAGTGGATGCTGTTATTTCTCTGAAAAATAATCATGCCATAGATTAAGCAAGACCTAATGCAGTTTTATTATTGGGCACTAAATAAAGGACGGCTGGATGGAATTAGTGGTTTTGCAAATCGTAATCTGGGCTGGTTAAAGTAGTTGTACTCAAGCAGGTGGCGAGCTCTTCACATATTTTCTAGAACTGTGCAGGGATGGGCTTCTCATGATGTGAAAAATTTCTGCACACCAAACTCTTGCTTTTAATTAAAAAAGCAAAGATGTCAGTCTGGGGAACTCGGCTTCAGATCCTTGCTACACCTGCTGTGGAGAAGGTAGTTAAACCAAGGACTCGCATCCCTGTAGGCTCTTAACTTTTCTTCAGTGAGGGACCAGGCTCTCCTTGCGGTCAGAACATATTGCCGAAGAACCTTCCTACAAAAATGGTCACGTAGGAGTTAGGGCTTCTCCCCCCAGAAAGGTGGCAGGATCAGCAGCCCAACTGAAGTGCGTCTACACCAATGCATGCAGCATGGGCAACAAAGAGGGGGACCTGGGAGCTGTTGTGCAGCTGGAAAATGATGACACAGGTGTCATCAGGGAAACAGGATGGGATGACTCCTACAACTGGAGTGCTGTGATGGATGGCTGTAAACTCTTCAGGAGGGACAGGCAAGGAAGGAGAGGCAGTGGGTGGCCCCGTATGTTAGGGAGAGTTTTGCTTGTCTTGAGCTTAATGATGGTGATGATAGTGTTGAGTGTTTATGGGTAAGAATCAGGAGGAAGGCCAACAGGGCAGGTATCATGGTGGGAGGCTGTTATAGACCACCCAGCCAGGATGAAGAGGCAGAATAGAATATTTGATCATATTCTATAAGCAGCTGGGGGAAGTCTCACAGTCATTAGCTCTTCTTCTCATGGGGGACTTCAACTCACCAGGTATCTGCTGGAAATACAATACAGTAGAGAGGAAACAGTCCAGGAGGTTCCTGGAGTGTGTGGAAGAGAACTTCCTGACACTGCTGGTGAGGGAGCCGATTACAAGGGGCCAACTAGAAATTAATCTGGCTACTGCTGTAAAAGACAATT